>JABXWE010002144.1:0-64366 GCA_014611495.1 Limonius californicus | reverse complement strand
TGTAATACAATTAAACCTGCAATAATAATATCGGTTATCAGTGTTTGAGTAAACATTTTTTTCTTCGAAACTATACGAATTACGGAGTTTTTACAAGAGTCAAAAAATGAAGCTAATGAATAAGTCTTCACCTTAAAAAAACATAGAATCGTATCATCATCCTTAAAAATATTCTGAACAAATTTACCAGGGGGTGGGGGTGGTTTTAACCCTTCTCCAATTTTCTTTGGTTTTCTTTCGTTACTGAAAGTAGTGGCTTCCTTTGAAGTGCCCAGGTACCAAATTTCATTAAAATTGGTTCACACGTTTCTGAACAGCATATAAAAATGTGATTTTTTAAGTAAACTTTGAACTCCTCTCAGGGGCAAACGGTACATTTTGGTATATGACAAAGTTGGGTCCAATCGACTTCTTTTGACCTCTAGAATACGTGGTAGCTTTATGTCCCAGGAGTTTTGGGACACCCTGTATATATATGTTAGAATTATAATTATTGTACTTCCACTGCTATAGACAATAGCGCCATTAAAATTAACTATTAACTACTTGTTCTATATACCCATTGTTTTTGCAATCATGGCTACCTGATAATTACACGTCGTAATGGCAACCCAAAACTTGGACAAGCATTTTAAGGCAAACAGTTGCCTTTACGCGTATGAACTATGAGTACCTACTTTTTGTACTTTTTAATTCTCTTTCAGAAAATAACCTAAAATTCTAAAATGTTCTACTAATATCAAAGTTAGAGCTAAAATAAAATTTCAGTGGTAGGTTAAGTGCCTCTTGCGGTCAAGTCTGGTTAATGAAAATAATTCTGTCACTGTATTGTATAATGGTAAGTATGTGTACCAAATTTGAAAGAAATATCTTCAGATTTGTGGAAATTACAATAAAAAGAAAAAATAAAAAATTGAACTTTAAGGAAGGACTTTCTGCCTAAGGTATATTAGGTTTAATCGGTTTATTTTAACCTAAAGAATATATGACTAAATGCTGGCCCATTCTTTCTACGACACCCTGTATTTATATAGATTCACTAAACAACTAATTGTCCTTGATCTAAAAATACTATCAATTTGTCAATTTATTTGAATTTTAGGTAAGATGTTCTCACTACAGTCGGATTGTTAGGAATTATCTGATTAATGTATTTGTAGGAAATTGGATCGTAGGAGAAGCAGTGCATCCCTGTCACCAAGAAATAGCAATATCGCTTCCTATGACTACGTGGAGGCACTTTCGAACACTTCCTGATTTAAAGCAAACTTTGCTATTGGGCGCTTTTCTTGTAAAATATTAATGAAAATAATATTAATAAAACTGTTAGTTATTACAGTAAGATATCAATTTGACAGAAAGGAACTATCATCAATTTCTATGCTATTAAAAATTTAATAATTTTAATTGCTGTAATACATGTATGTTGGGTTGCATCAACCACTTTTAAGGGGAGACAACTAACCTAGCCTATCCTGCGTATATGATGTTCTATTAAATAAGATCTTCCGCACTTTTTGGTTCCGCGCAACAAGCAAACAGATAATGTCAATTTTCCTTATTAAATTCAAGCAAGCATTATTGCTCTCTTTGACACATTTTAGTTTTTTCAGAAATTGTTTTTATATTTTTTGATGTTCTTGTGTCTCATAGATTTAAAATATTTATTTTTAAAGTACTAAGTCGCTTCAGTCGAACAATTTTATTTACATCATAGCACTCTTTATGCAAAACAAAAATATTTTTCTCATATTTAAAGAAGCAGTTGAAGTACCCTAATGTACTCAAAAATGTATTGCGATATTCTAAAAATGTAAAAATATCCTATGTAAAATAAGTACGCTAGACACGCTTTCAAAAAAATGTACACTGCTAGAAAATCGTAATTTCATTCCATATTTTATTCGAGTTTCGTAGTAAAAATTAAAATAAAAATGGAGCTTCTGTTGACACTCCTTTTATTCTAAGGAAGACAATTAGTCATTTTGCAATATCGCTTGCCACTTGAATATTATGGAATATAAAATGCCAACTATGGGAAAACCAATAATATTTTGCATTTATTGAAAGTTTTTGGTGAATTGTATTAGTTGAAATTGTTTTTCTATATCTCCTACTATTAATATTTCCTACGTTTCGTTCTATGTTTTTCTCAATACTTTTGCACGCTAGATAATTTGATAAATTCGTTCAACTATTCTACTTACTGCGCATAACATTTTCCGATCATTTCTAAACAAATTTCTCAGCGAATGTAAGAAAGACAAAGGAATGGAAACACAACAACAACGTATAATTATATTTACGAGAAATTGCTATCAAAATCAAAAGCGTGGCAATATTTTTTTCTTTTGCCGTTCTCTGATTGGCTCGCTTATTTTGGAACGACATTTTGACATTGAGAAAGACCTTTATAAAGCAAAAACTTGCGACACAAAGTGTTTTTTTTTTGTGAAAAATGGGATAATACATGTTTTTGCTCTCCAATATTACCGCCGCTTTTGCTGTCTCCGTGAATTTTCAGTTCTTATCGGTATTACCGCAAAGTCTGGAATTATTGACACTTTACAATTCTAGCTATTCACAGTACTCAGACGCATTAAACTTCTTGAAAAGGTCTATAAATAAAAAATACAATAAAAGAGCTCCTGTTGTAATATCTCTTTAATAACTAAACTTTGATCATGTACGTAATAACTGTCGCTTACATATTTAACTTTCATAAATATAAAATGTTTATGCTGCTCGGAAAACGAACTAAACATCATTGCATAGTGTATGCTATTTCTGTTCTCAATAGAGTTTTATACAGACATCTAAGTGAAAAAATATTCAGGATTAAATATCCCGAATGTTTAATTAAGATAATCATACATCGTATCCTTGCTTAAAGTTTTTATGGAAAAGAGCAGTGGGCCTAATCAAATCAGATGTCAGTTTAACGTGTTTAGTATTATTTTTGGTTATGGAGCTTCTACTTTTCGCAAATAAGTATATCTTAGATAATAAATGTTACAGAAATGTCTGTATTTGCGATATTTAAAACTGCTGCAAACATATTATTGTATACCATGTTCAGTATAGTTTCTACAAAACAATAAATAAATACGGAAGAAGGTTTTCATGGCCCTCTGTATAACTTACCACGCGAGCGTGATAGATTTAGGAACTGATAAGAAACTTCTAGTTGCTATATCGAAAATTGCTCTCTAAATTGATTCCTGTGGTTATTTTTATTTCATAATTTATTGGAACATTGTTAGTTCGCGTTCAAATACTTGTCAGCTATGCCTTTATTAAACCCCAGCTTTATTTTAATTATTAACTTATTGTTTACTTGCTTGTAAATATAATATTAGTACGAGGGTTGTAAATGTAAAAAGAAGATATACGCTATTTTTATCTCAGATATAAAGAGTGTATTTTAAATGTATGCAAAATGTTAAACTTCTGTTAGAGCAAGACATATAAAAACTAATAGCAACTAACTGAACCCGTGGGCTACGATCTACGTTTTAAAATAATAATACATATGCTGTGCGGAGATGTAATAAAACTAATGTTTTGTGGTTAATATAGGTTTTACTACTTGTAATGAAATATCCTATACATTTTTGTTATTTTTGAAAGTTTTTCTAATTATTCTTAAGTGTGGGACTGCTAACACATTTTTTTACGGAAATCAGGGACATACCGTGGAGGGAAGTAAGGAACCTGGCAAGAGATAAAAAGGCATGGAATAAAATACCTAAGAAAAGTAAAAAAACAATTTTGTAGAATTAAGTTTTAGTAGAGATTAAATTATATTGTATTGTAATTTGGTTATAATCCAACACCTAACGGTAAAAGGATTTCAGTTTAAATAAAATAAAATAAAGGGTTGATAGGGTATTTAAAAAAATCATACTTATCGTGGTTTTAAAATAATTTTTCTGGATAGGATGGTAAAATGAACAATAAGTAGACGAATGTCTACCTCCTGAATGAACTGTTATAAAACACATAAAGTTAACAATTTTAATAATAAACGATATTCACTTAGTACAGCAGCCTTCAATATTTACTGATGTTTGTTATTGTTTAGAATATTTATGAAAAGCGTTCCCCGAATTAAAGTACATTAGAGTCGACGGCTGAGATGGGTCGAATTTGATATACGTTTTTTTCAAAAACTGGGAAGAGGCTATACCATTTTGGAAAACTTGGGATGAAAGAGAAAGTATATCTCTTAATACATTCAGCTTCAATATATCTCGATTACTCTATATCTATACAACAATTGCGGGTAGTTTATTTCTTCCAAGAACGTTTCACCTCATTACAAAGCGAAATGTTACTGTACACAACATATATAGTGGAACCGTTTAAAATATGAAGGATTGAGGTTTCATGCAAGTTACAATTTTTAATTTAGATCTTAGCGGAACTTTCTGTATACCTAAAACAAAAAGACCGTTTTGGGAAGCGTGATTTAAGAAGATGTCATTTGGAAATCGGTATTTGAAGAACTTTGCGGCTACCGTTCCACCGTGGTTAAAGTAATTAATCTGTACGGCCTAGGGTTGATATATTTCACAAAAATTTATGTGTAACTTGTGGTCGAAGTACATTGAGCGTTTGTTATTAGTGTGAAGTTGATTTTAAGTACGTATTTAGTGTGAAATTGAACAATAGGCAATATGTTCCTAATAAGCAGAAATTTGTAAAACATTTACTTTGGAATTATTTGCGTTATTCTAAAAACATAATTGAAGGTTTTATACTTGCACTACAATTTGAAGAAGTTTACAAGGGAACAAAAAACTTAAAGAAACTAAATAATCACCGATATGATTGCAAATGAAACATCAAATTGATTGAAACTAGTAATTTAGGGTTCGTGTTTTCAATGTATTGGGACTTAATGCAAATTGTCAGATTTCGATAGATCTCATTCTTTTAAACAGTTTGATAAATAGGCATATTTACGATATTGCCGTATAAAAGGTATAGGCACTCTTGGTTCGTTTGCACCAAAAATTGTGGTAAACTTGACGGTTAATTATGTCATACCATCCCCTGAAAGGGGTTATTGTAGTAGCAGATGTGGCGATTGGGTTGCCTAGATGCCGTTTAAAAATACCTCATAATTTAAATTAATTTTAAGAAGTATATGAATGTAATTTTTGATATTGGTATTTGCTTAATAGATATCTAAAATGTACAGTATACAGAAAATTTTGAAATTTTGGTAACCAGAATTTCAATTATTATTTTCTAATAACTTTCAAATATTAATATTAAAAGCTACTTTTAATATGAAGCCCAATAATTACAGTCGGTGATATTTATAACTGGTGATTATTTTGGATGCGAACGAAAGGCAGTGAAGGAGACAAAAACGCGAAGCTCTTTAATAAAAGAGGGTTAACTTTGTTATAAAGCCCAAAAGTTTTTGTTATCCTGAGAGTAATAAAAAGCTGTATTGATCCAGCAGGATTTTTGCCGGAAGTTGACATTCTTATATAGCCAAAGGTAAATTCTCACATGTGTATAATTCGTTGATTCTCTTTTATCGCCCGAACTTACTGCGAGCAAAACTTCCCCATTAGAAATGAATAAAACAAGGAACTTTTATTTACAGCTGCAGCTATAGAAGGAAATGGGAAGAATAAATAATATCTCTTTACAGAGTTTAATTTACTGCTATATTTCATTACGAAATGTGTGGTAGAAAATTAGAGTCTTAAAGCTCCACCTTTCAGTTTGTGGAATATCACTGCCAACATCAATCACGAGTAATTTGCGTGCAACAAACGCTCACAATGCATGCGTAAGATAGACTAAAACAAACATGAAAGTGTATTGTATTGTAGTAGTTCATAATAATTACATAATTCCCAACGTCTATTTACTAACAGAATATAATTTAGCTGGAAGCTGACAATAATTAGAATTAATGGTGTACCTTGCAAGCAAATTGGAATCTTTTAACACAAATGATAACAGCTTACGCTTACAGTTACAACGATTACTTATCATTTCTGGTCGATAGATTAAAGCTTTATGTGCTTTGCTTTAAAGCAACATTTATATATTCTATTTTGTTTACCTAAAATTTCTTCCAAGTTACAAAGAGTTAGTACATAACAAGTTTTACTAGGGTAATTATTTATTGTTTTAGTTCGGTGTAGTAGAATCTATAAGCCGGAAATGACATAAGGATAATAATTACATTAGGATGGCCATCCTGTGGTCGGTCCGATTGTAACTGGGTGCTGTGCCTTATCATATAGTCTAATGGTCTTACCAAAAAAGATATAAAATCTAACATATATGCTATTAGTTACCATTCTGCGTAATATTGAGTATAAATATATCTACTGCATATTTGGAAAGTAGGGATGAAACATCGTAACCAAGAGAAAACGGCAAGATTGAATTTTACGACGCTAGTGAGTGTTTTCTGTACACCTATGGAGTAGAACCATTTCAGTGATTTAGCGAAGTGTCCGGCATGGACTATAATCAGGATAAAATAAACAGAAAGAGGGGAAACAGAAATAGCATAGAAAAGCAATCTTTGTGCAGAATAAGAAAATAATTACATCACCGGCATAGAGTATAAGGACCAAAGAGAAAAGCAAAAGAGAACCGCAGGAAGTAGAGATGCAGGAACTAAAAGAAATAAGGAAAGAGGTAAAGAACGTGTTCGCAACTGAAATCCGAGATCTGAGGGAAGAACTGAAAAGTAGAGACCAAAGTTGGAAGCAGGAAAGGAAGCAGCTAGAATCAAGAATAAATGTGTTAGAAATTAAACTAGAAAAGTAAGACAAAGAAAAGCGTAAAAATAAAGTGATCAAGGAAATAATAATAAATAAAGTCTTCTTCTTCTTCTGTGTATAGGCCTTTAATGAAATATTAATAAATAAAGTACAGAGAGAAAAAGCGGTGGAACAGTGTTTTCAAGATAAACTGGGTAATGATATAAAAATAAAAATGTCACATCGTCAAAGGAAAATAAATACAGGTGTTATAGTTGCTGAACTACAATCGTGGGGTATGAAAAAGGAAACTATTTAAAAGAAGAAACACCTTGGAAGGTGTATGATATGTATAAGATATGATTTTACAACTAATCAACAAAAAATCCAAGATGAAATACAACAAATTACGACAAGAAAGAAAGAATAG
Organism: Limonius californicus; assembly: GCA_014611495.1. Classification (NCBI taxonomy): domain Eukaryota; kingdom Metazoa; phylum Arthropoda; class Insecta; order Coleoptera; family Elateridae; genus Limonius; species Limonius californicus. Next base: position 57,193 of record JABXWE010002144.1, on the reverse strand, counting down.
AAGTAGGCTGTAGGGTATTAGAAACCACAATAAAGGGTAAAAGATATGACTGGGATTCCAGTAAGTAAAGGCAAGAGCAAAGGGCAAGGCGAGGGAAAGCCAAGGCCGGGGCAAGGGCAAGGCAATAGCAAGGGAAGGGTAAGGCAAGGGCAAGATAAGGGCAAGGGAAGGGCAAGGGAAGGGCAAGGCAAGTGTAAGGCAAGGGCAAGAGTACTAATAAACATAATCCGCTCAAAATACCAACAAAAGAAATAAACAGTTCAAATCAGATGACCATCCTCCCTCCTTAGTTCCTTCCACCTTGCCATATGGGTGGTGATGGCGTGGGTCCCTTATCTTCAAGTTTCGTGATCATTTTTCTGATTGCTTCTCGCCATTTTTATCTGGACATTTACATTCAGCACTGACGCGATGGTATTGATCCAGTGAGTTGATGATCTCCCTCATCTATGTTTTCCATCTAGCTTTCCTTGTACTACGAGTTGTCCTAAATTATTTCCTCTTGTAATATGTCAAAATTTTAGTATTCGGCTACAAATGGCTGAAGTAAACCTTTGTTTTGGCTTGATTTTATTAAGAATAGAAACGTTGATTTTTTGGGATATCCCAACAGTTTCGCCAAACCCTCATTTCAAAGGCATCTATCCGTCGTCGATTTGCTGTATGGATAGTTAAGGTTTCAGAAGCGTACTAGAAAACCGATAGAACTAAGGTCTGTACAATATTCAATTTTGTTTTGTGCGTTTTATTCGGGCTTTTACACATTTTAGTAAATGTGTCGTAGCCGCGTTACCTAGTAGTATTTTGCGGCGAATTTCATGTTCACAACATTTAGCATTATAGATAGGTATTAGATATACAAATCTATCAATAGTTTCATAATCCTGAATTCGGTAGATGATACGACTGTTCTCGTTTTCCCTATTTATTAACATGGTTTAGGTTTCTGATGAGTTATTCATTAAACCACATTCTGCGCTAATTTGCTCTAGTTTTTCTATGAAACATGCTACTTTATTTTGTCATTAGTACAATATCATCTGCGTAGCATTAATTGAAATTGGGACCTCGAATGGAGACTCCACTATCCCAGTCTTCCAATAAGCATTTTAGATGACGATACAGGCAACGAAATGACTAGAGAATAAGGGTAAAGCAAAGGAAAATGATATACTAGGGAGCATGAAAGGAACAAATAGACATAGTTGATATTAATATATAAATATAATATATAAAAATAGTATAGCTAAATTTTATGATTTTTGGATTAACAGAGGCAAAACAGAAAGGTCAAGGTATCGATTCGATGACAATAGGGTTTTCGCTATAGTTTATGGTCTCAACAATGACTATGTAAAAGAAAATAAGCAGTAGTTATTCAAAGATTTACAGCTACTAAATAAAGCAGTATAAATGATGCTTATGAGGCACTTAAATAATTAGGAAACAAAAACCAAGGCATTAATAGATGTCCAGGCAAGCATGGGTAGGAAGGAAGGGACGATAACGGAACAAGAATATTAGAACTGGCTTGGTTAGCGATCTCATCCTACTAAATTTGAGAGCTTTTTGATCGTTTGTTACCTTAGTAGGTATTTACAAAGTAAAGGAAGCATTGAAGCAGAAATAAATGCAAGAATCGCATCAGCCAGAAGAATACTCAACGCCCAAAAAAAAACAGCTTCATCCATAAAAAGAGATCTCGGAAGAAGTTAAAGGTACACAAATCACTCTACATAACAACGTTGACATATGCTTCGGCCCTAATGAACAAAGATCAAAGCAGACTATAAACAGGGAAAATGCGATTATTAAGGATGATCCGAGGAAAAACAAAAATGGGGAGAATCAGAAATGAAACCTTCCGCAAACGATCTAAAGATGTCGCGTTTGGGAACCACCATATAGAAAACGCAATAAAGGTGGTTCGAATATGCAGCTAGAGTTGACCGAAACCGATCTGCAGTATATGCACTCGGAGAAAAATCAATAGACAAGAGATTCCGGGGATGACCAATCACCAGAGATAGAAAAAGGGGACAGATATGGAAGAAACGTAGCAGAAAAGAATAGTACCATTTAACCGCAAGGCCACAATACTGTAATCACGGGTTTAATTATATTGATTGATAACATAAAAATAAATTTGGACTAGTTTGTTTAATATAAAGGTTAGCAATAATAAATACAACTTCTAATTGTATAATTAAATTAATCGGTAACCTGTAATTTACACAGATTGGTCAGAACTGTAGAATAATGTGTTAATTGACGTTAATTTGAACTAAAAATTCCTTAAATAATAATTGCCCATTAAAAAACAGACTAGAACTTACCACTACCCCTGGGAATCAAATGTAATCATGTGCATAACAGTTGTGAGAATAATTGGTGAACATTTTTAATTACGATACCAGTTGTGGATAGGCTACAGGCATTTCTAATACAGTTGCCTCTTGTTTAAATAAAATAACCAACAACATTGATTGTGTTAATTTAAAAATCCTTATATAAATTCATCGTAATTTGACATTGCAAACTGGCGTTTGAACATAAAGAAGTCCTTACTGAGGAACTAGACATGCAGTAGGTAATCATTAGAAAGAATAAAATGTAATAAAGCCAATGCCGATTCCCACAAATTTCTTTTTATATATCTCACTATATCGACGTTGGTTTTATTATATTTTATTCAATATATCCCACTATGAGACCCCTGGACATGAACGAATTTATCATTAGAAAGAGTCAATATATGTATTAATAAAAATGAGAAAACTTTATCTAACTTATATTAACGAGAATATTGTTGTAGGCAGAGAAAAAGAAAATACTGTAATAAAAACTTAAATTAACATAAATTCTTTTTCCGGACCTTTGGTTTTCTTCTGCACTATGTTTTCTGTATTTGGAATTTATTAAAATTTGTAGCTTGCACTCGATAATATATAAAAGAGAAACAAATTACAAACATTTAAGTTAAAATTGTCTAATCCGAGCTACTCTAGCATCGGTTAATTATCCCTTTTCAATCTTTGTACATATTAAATTGTTATAAAGACTATGGAATTTCGATATTGATAGCATAGAAATCAGTAGCGATGCTATAGCTGGGCTGTACATCAGTGAAGTCGTGATAAAGAATCAATAATTAGCGTATACAGGCGTTTTTTTCATACATCACCCTTGGTATTTTAGAGTTGTACTAATACGTAAATATATATGGTCTGCATTTAATTGCTTAAGTCTAAACTCGCTAAGATAGAGATCACCGAAGATAAGATTACTATTAAAATAGTTGTATGAATTAAAAAAAGTGAAGTCTTCTAAAAATCTATACGCAGCGTACGATTGTTTTTGTTTCAGTAACATTAAGCGTAGCTACATATTTGTGACGCTACCCTAAAATAACAATCTTGCACATTTTTATACACCCATACTCCCACTATGGGAATGTATTGTTTTAGGTATTAAGATTGTGATGAAAATATACAGCAATGTTAGTCTGCGTGTAAATGTGTGTAAAGCTCAATATGTCAACTGTTACTACCGATTCTTTTGAAAATTGGAATGTCGCCGTACAACGAAAATTAATTGAGCCTAATTCGTTCTCGAATCTACACGGAACGGGAAATGAAAACTAGACATGTCTTTCAGGATTTTCCAAAATGGCAGTGGGGAAATTCAAATCAAATGAAATCGAATATCTCTTTGCTGAACACTCTATCTTCAAAATTGAAGCAGATACAATTTTTTTTATCCAATTTTAACGTCATGATCATCATCATCATATTAGCCCATGTTTGTCCACTGCAGACTGTTCCATCTCTCCCTGTCTTGTGCTCTTCTGATCCAATCCCCGCCAATGAAGCGTCGTATGTCGTCGACCCATCTCGTCGGTGGTCGTCCTTGCAGTCTTTTACTAGTCCTTGGTCTCCACTGTATTACCTTTTTGGTCCATTTTTCATCATTCATTCGTGCGATGTGTCCTGCCCAATTCCATTTCATCGATGTTATTGTATGTATGATATCCTTTACCTTTGTCTGTTCCCTAATTCACTTATTTTCTTTTCTATCTCTTAAGGTTATTCCTAACATTACCCGTTCCATTTTTCTTTGTGCCACTCCTAGCTTTGTAATCGATTTTTTGGTGAGGGTCATTGTTTCAGCTCCATATGTGAAAACTGGCAGGACACATTGATCGAAAACTTTCTTCTCTAGTGAGTTTGGTATTTTGCTTCTGAATGTTGTATTGAGCTTACCAAAGGCAACCCATGCCTGACTAATCCTCCTTGGTATTTCTGATATTTGGTTTTCTTTTCTTAGTGTGATTTTAACGTATGTATACACAAAAATGAATCCAAGTGCTTCAAATTTTAAGTGACTTAGTAACCCGTAGGGGTAAGACCCGCCAAACAGCTTTCTCGTTCACGAAGCTCTTCGCTGAGATTGATTTTAATATCTGGTTACTCATAAACCATTAATCTTAAGGTGTACATAAGTTTCTTAATAAGTCTTATGCATTAGAATAATAGTTTTCTTCTTTTTCTGCGCTTCATGGATGAGGCTGTAGGGCCTAGTCGTTTTAGTGATCATCCAATATTACTTGGTCCCGTTGGTCTGTATTTCGTAGAAGCTTTCTAGGTCTTACTTTTGACATTCTTTTTGTTGTTCCATGAGATAATAAATATTAAATTTTTGTTGGATGTCGTTATTTCTTATCATATCTATTCTTGTACAACATTCACTCTACAAAGAACTTACATTTATTTCCGACGATTGTGTTTGATACATGTTTCTTGAAAAGCGCCCATGCTTCGATGACATAATATAATTTGTATAAATTGAGCCCCATTTTATTTCTTATTTTGTTTGTAAGTGTTATATCTATTCTGGGGCATATTGTTCTAAAATTTTCCACTTTTTTTCATGATCGTGTTTTAACTTGGGTGACTTCTCATATCAGAAGTAATTAAATTTTGATGCTTGTTCAATTTATGTTCATTTCTATTACTATTTTAGTTCTCATTTTGTTTTTGCACAGAGTTTTGGTATTATTAGATTCATGGTATGAATAAATTATTTTGAGAACACAACACCTACATAAATAGCACGTTTCCAAAATTTCAAAAATTTAAACAAATCATTTTTCGAAAATTTTTCTAAAGGCGTGTTACATACAGATACCTTAAGGGCTCCTCTTCCTGCTCAAGACTGACTTGCGTAGTTAAGATCCATAAAAACACAGCGGACCTAGACTACAGATGGTCAATAAAAATCGTGCTTAGCATGGTTCGCAATCTGCTAGACGGGTTTACTAGTATCTACGGGCACAGAAATCAGACATGGCCTGGAAATATGATACATTCACAATGACTATTCAAGCGACAAAAAGAACAAGTAGAAAATACATAATACGGACAGCTGCCAGGAATGATGGCTCTTGCACTATCACACAACAAAAATAATGATTGAAATGGAAGAATATAATATACATATATGTTCATTAGGTGAGACTAAACGAAAGAGTCGAGGAATGCAAAAATCGGGATACTACTTATTGACATACAGAAGGGCAAATAATACAGGCAGGAGTTATGCATGGGACTGTTAAAGAAAGAACTCTACTGTACAAGATGTCCCGAAGTGGATGAAAACTAGAAGAAACAAATGGAATGAACATGTAGACATAATGAACGAGAAGCCACTAGCATATATTAAACGAATAAATGGTAAACCACTGAGGCGAAGACTACCTGGAAGGCCACCCAAAAGATGGACCCAAAGCTGGATATCTTTCTCAGTAGAAAAGATCAAGGCAAAAATCATTCCTAGCCAAAAAAAAAGAAGAAGGAGAAGAAGAAGAACACCCATACATGCCTGTTTTAGTAAGTTGTATATCATTATAAAGCTATTTTTACGTACATTTAGAATATAGACTAAATATACAGGGTGAATAGAAAGTAAGGAACGTCGATGCTACAGCCTTAAATAATAACTTTACGAAAAAAAGTTTCTAACAAAAGTTTCCTATCAAGTTATTTGCAACAATTTGGCGTTTTTCATTTTTATAGACATTTATTTCTGTCACTGGCAACATTTTTCATCAGGTACACTTATTGCAAATTTAAAATTTTTAATATTAAGTTCGAAGGTCTCCGGAAAAAAAAACAAATAAGTATATGTTTTCCCAAAAAAATAAAGTTCTCCGAAGATGACTAATAAGCTGTATCTGTACACTCAGAATATTATGCAGAATTCAACACTAAAAAATATATAGGGTATATAAATATCATTGAAAACAACAAATTAGGGAGTAATCTCTTAAAACAGTAGGCGCTGGAAAAGGGGAATAATGTTATTGTGTCCACCAGGGTGTTTTACCCAATAAGTATAATTATTATCATGAATATATTTTAAATAATTTTGTAATATTTAACTGGCTAGCCTTTGTACAAACACCATATACAGTATTACAGCAGGCTATTGCAGTTATTATCATGAATATATTTTAAATAATTTCGCATTTGTTAACTGGCTAGTCTTTGTACAAACACCATATACAGTATTACAGCAGGCTATCTATATTCTTAAGAGATACTATTAATTTGTTGATTAAAGTAGTAACCTTAAATTTAAGCATTGATTCAATAAGTTGTAATATTTCATTTTGATACATCAAATTGAAAAGGAAACTATAGCCCTCGACCTTCTTTTGATCTTGTTTATTTAATACATCGCTTTTGCCTATATACATCTTATTGATTTGCGGGTAATATTGGCAAGCGAATAATGAATTTCCAAAACCAATCACTCAAATATCCATTAGGCTTAATGCAACTTACCGCTGAAACCACAAAATTTATTTACACGTATGTGTCGGTCTTTACAAACACAGTTCTCTCTATGGAGGAGAACGGCAAATTTTGTTTAAGCCAGGTAGTGGAATTTCATTAGCTTGTCCTAATTGCATTCCATTCGCTTAGAATTTGCGATTGAAGCAGAATTTGCCAACTATTAGACTTCCTTCTCCCTTTTGCTTTGTTTAGTTTGATATGAGGTAATACGGATGTCTATAAATGTAATGTCTACACACAATCTGAATACCGTATTAAGTTCAGGGGTGTAATGTACTTTAATGTTTGTAATAGCAGTTTCAACTTTAAACTACTTTTTCCTTGCAAACTAAAGCGCAAACAGAACAACAATTAAATAAGCCTGGTTAGAAAAGTTGGCAAAATAACTTCTGAGAAAATTCCATCCTTGAACGAACTACAAGGGTTAAATCAGAAGTGGGATATAACCTCTTTTGCATACAAATGACGAATCCAATTAATATAAGTATGATCGCGGCGTACGCTGAATTTAATTCATTTAAGATGGAGCTCTGCCTGAAGATTTTATTTTTATTTTATGTTTTACTTGGGTATGCAGCTTTCTCGAACCGCAAGGTGAATCAACTTATACATCCTCGCAAAACAATTCCTGTTCCTGTCTGGCACCAGTAATAAAACATTATAATTCAGACCTCGTACTCGAGACTAACGTCCTCGGCGAAGGGGTCGAAATGACAGGGTTAGTTTTCCGGCGGTGGTGGTGAATGGTGGCTAGAGCTGGCAACAGTGCGGGTTTGGGGAGCCGTATCGACCAGCAAGGGTGGAATCCGCATCACGCTACCCACCGTACACCATGCGGGGACGCAGCCTTGACATCAAGTAACCGACTAAACCTTATGCCCCGTTCGCCAGCAGAATAAATGTTTGAGCTTTCCTTTCTTTCTAGGTGCAAAATTTCACTGTGTGTCTTGTTTCGATACTCGGCTGCTTCAACCCTCACATTTTATCCAAATTGGACGGGAGCTCGGTTGTGTCTATGTAAGGGAAATGAGCAGACTTTGCAGACTATCAGGATATATGTAGTTAAACTGACGTATACAAAGGGCAAGTAGAAGTTATATGGGGCAAGAAAGGTTGTCCTTGTTTTTCATTTGAAAGTGCCGACGGAGATGTTAAGGGACAACAAACAGCTAGTGTTCTTTACACTCGAAAGGTTTACATACATTGACGCTAATACCTTAACACTGTAATTAAATTTTCTGCTGTGAATGGCCCAAAATTTCGTAAACTGTAGAAATTACCTCCGGGCTTATGAGTCCCATGTTATAACGCAGTCGCTATTATTCCTGGTAACCTTCACCTTATTTAAAAACAACTCCCATTTATAACAATTATAAGATTTATAGTTGTAGGTAGTTTAGATGATATTTTAAGATACGAGGAACATGCTGAAACATTACTTCGCATTGTAATGTTCAGAAACCTGAAAATATTCTGATTTATTACATAACAGAATTGAATTACCCAATCTAATTATAAAACTGGAATACCATTTGAACGATGTAATCAACTAATCATCCAGCATGTTTATGATCAATTGTTTCAATGATTTTACTGACAGTTTGTTTTCCGTCAATCTATTTGTTTTCTACATAGTAAAAATTGAAGATGTATAATTTCCTTACACATAATTATATGCTTGTACGTGTTTAGACAGCTATAGTATAATTATGCTTCTATTAACCAAGACGAGGTTCATTTAAATTTTCTCTGAATGAAAAAGAGAAAAATAGTTTATATAGTTTTAGAACTATTAATATAATCTTTTAACTGCAATAGCTTTGCACCAACGATTCACAAATCCGTTATTACTATCTTGCAACTCTAATTCATGTAAAATATTCATCACCGCTTTTGTTACTTCTTCATTGATGAAAATCTCTTTCCACCAAAGAATTTTGTCAAACTCAAGAATAAATGGAAGTCAGAAAGAAGCTAAAAGGGATTAATAGCGGATGTGGCCCCCAACCTTATTTTAACTCATTGAGTTTTGCGGAGGAAACTAGTACACATTATTTTTGTTCACTAACATTTATGTTCCGTTGGTCCTACAGGTTAGCATAGTACTCCACTGATATTGTTGAGCCCTAAAACAATACTCCTATAACGTATCAATAGCATCTGTTTAGCATAACAGTAAGTTGAAGACCTTATCTTTCCGGGAGATTTTAAAGACATTGCTATTTTGGTTGCGGAGAATCGCAATGTTTCCGTTATTTCTGTTGTTGTTTTGTTGGTATATTGGCGAACACAAGTTTCATTTGTGGTCAGAAATCTATGCACAAGATCAGTTCTATTCTCCTTGGAACGGTCCAAATACTTTTAAGAAATTCACTTTCGTATTCGAGTATAACCAATTCTTAGTAAACGCGATACACATCTTGTGGATAACTTTTTCATACCTAATTATTCAATTAAGATGAACGTTTACCCGAAATCTTGAGTCACAGATCGTCCGAAAGAATATTACAGATTTGTAGTGTTGTCGCATTTCTGGTTTACTTGAAGAGTCTTTCAAGCTTTCACAATCACATTTAAAGTCAGTAGTCCATTTACACACAGTTAAAATGCGAAAGAATTTTTGAAATCGGCGTGTACTTTCTTCTGTCCACAAAATATTTTTATTAAAAACCATACCTATACAAACATATTTAAGAGAGTGGCTTGATATTTCTCTAGTTGTTTTAATGACATGAAATAGTTCGTTATACAAATAATTTCTTCTTCTGCTTTATCTTCCAGTTCTATTTAGATCTTCGATTTGTACCATTCTGTGTGCAATTACGTTTCTGCAATGACGATGTCAAACTATTTATTTTTTGGATGGTCTTCTCGGTGATCCGGATCCCCGTGAACATTTTGAGCAATTCTGTCTTGGCCTATACTTTCTTCCACTTTATTCTTTTATTTCCACCCCATCTCACAATGTTTTCAACTTCTTTATAACGTTTTTACAATTGTAACCCTCAACGCCTGAGTTTTTCTTGCAACGGTCCTTGTTCCGATGACATAAGTTCTTATTCGCCCAATGCAGATTTTCTATACAATTTAATTGGAAAAGAATTACTTCATGTCGAGAACTTTTCAAAGATCATCATATTTATACAGTTTGTTTAGGGCTTTTGATGCCCTTAATAGCAACTTGCTTTAGTAATTTAATATTTTTTAATTTACAACTCCTACTAGGAAATGTAGTATATCATCATGTAACGTCTTCTAAGGTAACGTTATCCTTAATGGGAAATACGTTTACCAGAATTTTTGTATACCAGTTGAGTATTATTCACCCTCGATGTTAAGTTGCATTTGTCAGTTTACATATGTGCAATAACTCAGACTGCAAACGGTAATTCCGGGGACGTTTTGTATATTGAGGTGGAAGTTATGAAGACAGGCTACCGAGTCACTATATCCTTTATACTATTCTTTATACTATCTGAATATCCACATGGGTATCCCAAACGTTGTTTATATACAGAAAATTAATCATTTCGAAATGTATTATTCATGCGTACGGCTTTTTGTAATGGGCGATGACTTTTCCCTATGCCTTTCACCTTCGATAAGACATGACTAATCAATTTTAAGTTCTAAAAACACGTCAATCCAACGATTATTAAGAAGTTGATCTTGCGCACTTATTCTCAGTTTTCTTTGCCTTTTCCACGACAATGTTACTAAGCAATAGTTTGCAGTTTACCCAAATAGAAAGACTAATAAGCGATACCGCTCATATATTTTAAACATTTAAATTTCCAATACCTGTTAGTTTTTTGATGTTTCAAGACTCTCTTATCATCTCTCGCTTTTTCTCCCTTTTCGTATGTTCAATTTTATTGCAACATTTGTTACCTACCTGTTTCAGACCAGCCTTGTCATTTCGCTATGGCTACCACATCAAACATTTTCCGATATCTGCTTCAGATAATTTTATATTCCTTTAGTTTAAACCATTCCTTTCATAATTATGGGCAGTTTAGCCCCATAAGGTAATTCACTGTTGTGGTTCTGTTCTAGACAGTGGGACTTTCCTTTCCGCTAATTAAAATGTATTCATTTTGACAGCCACTGTTGGAGAAGGAGCCGGTCGACAAGGATCCTCTCGTAGAGCTTCCCCAACACGTTGAGGAGGGCAATGGGTCGGTAGGAGCTTGGGTTTTTCCGGTCTTTCCCGGGCTTCGGGATCATCACCACGTTAGCGGATTTCCAGGCCTTTGGGAAGTATCCTGAAAGAAGACAACAGTTGAATATTAGTGTGATGAGAGAGACGGTAGTTTACATGAAAAGATGCCTTGTCTAATTACATAATGGCATTTGAACTCATAATTTCCTAAGGAATAGAAATAACGTAGCAATTTACACTATATAGACGAAATATGTTTAAATAACACATAAATAAACAAATACAGCATTGTTGTTATGGGAAATACGACGAAAATCATCCTTATCACTTGTACTACAAGTTTATATACAATTATCGCAGAATCTAAACATTCTTTCGATATAATTTCATAAATTCTATAATCGTCGATGAAATTTATATAGTTTTGTAGATAAAGAAATTACTACACCTTTAATGTTTAAATAAATACAACATAAAGTTGCTTCATAAGCTATGTCAATGGCATCCATTACAAATTACAGCCAATTAACTACATTAATAAGCTTAAATATACAAAATTGATATGAACTGTAAAAATATTAACACTTACATTAATATAATTGTAATTACAGCTCAGGACTCAGTAAAAATTGATGAAAGGTATTAGAACAACATTCTGACCGCGAATCCGTTACCAAATTTCCTTCAGATGAACTCAAAACTAGCAATTCCCATATTACGACAACCCGAAGAATGATCGGAGAAGTCAACGTATGAACTCCTTTGAAAATAGTGCCTGTGAACCACTCATTTTCACACAGGAAAGCTTCCTATAGTTTTAATACTTTATATTTAAATAGAATTAAGTCCATTTTATTGCGCGTAACACAGCAATATATATATACACAAAAATAAGCACCACGCACCAACACGGTAACCCCCAGAGTTGGGTCCTGTTGTGCATTGCACAAACTAACTTAGCCTTGTCTCACACCAAAAGCGATGGGCCTCTAAGGTCTGTGAAAGCTTCATAATAATAATAAAATAATAGTTTATCAACAAAATTCAAATAAGATTTTACATCTACTAAGTATTTAGATACAACAAACAGTATGTTTAATATATATAACTGTTAGATAAGAATTGCGATGATGAGCATTAAGAAAATATTGATAACGATGATTAATTCCTGTAGACGACCCACTGGATTAAGCTTAATAGGGTTTTACGCCATTTGGTCGCCACCGCTTGCTCGCCGCCGTTTGTCCGCCACCGACTGCTCGATTGCCGATTGCTTGCTAAGAGTGATGCTCGCCATCCGTTTGCTCGACAGCCAACTTGCTCGCAGTACTAAGTATAATTGCATGAATGTAGAAGAATAATATGTTGCTTTGTAATTAAAACCTTTACTATTATTTTCAGATACCATAGGTATACAGAAGGTATTAATTGCTTTAATAAATAGTTTTTCAGATTTTTAGAAAATATTCGTTTATAAGTACACTATGAACCAAAAAAATGTTTTCACGTAATATTTGTTTAAGCGTATGTGAGTGTGTGAACGTGGCTATCGTGGAAACGGCTGGTTTTAGAATCGAAAGGTTTATTGTCCAGTGTAGTAAGCATTTGGAAAAAAGGAGAACTGGAAGCGGTAGTTAGAAATGTTTTTTTTTTGTAGCATTTCCTTTAGAAAGCTAATTCGAAATTTTGGAACTCGAAAAATTACTACTTGCGAAAATCACGCCAATACTCATAGATAACAATCTAATACCTGACCACCAGTTTGGTTTTCGAAGACAACACTGCACAGTAGAACAAGTACATAGAATAGCAGACATAATCAACAAAGATTTTGAAAACAAACGCTACTGCTCAGCAGTTTTTATTGATGTCAAACAAGCCTTCGATAAAGTCTGGCATGAAGGCCTGCTATACAAACTTAAAAGTATGGTTCCACCAGACTATTATCAAATACTTAAGTCATACCTTTCCAATAGAAACTTTCTTGTCAGACATGAAGAATCTCACACAACTCTACACCCCATTAACGCAGGAGTTCCTCAATGTAGTGTTTTGGGCCCGTTACTGTACCTGCTTTTTACGTCAGATCTTCCCACTTCGCAAACAACAACAGTTGCTACTTTTGCGGATGATACAGTTCTACTATCATCTCATACCGACCCTGTTATGGCATCCGAGTATCTTCAAAATCATCTGTCCCAAATGGAAAATTGGTGCAAAAAGTGGCGCATACGCGTTAATGAAACGAAGTCAACGCATGTGACCTTCACCACTAGAAGGGGCCTCTGTCCACCGGTTCAGCTCAACAATCAGCAAATACCCCAAGCAGAGAGCGTTAGGTATCTGGGTATTCACCTGGACAAACACCTAAATTGGAGGAAACACATATGGACAAAGCGGAAGCAACTTGGTATCACAATACAGAAAATGTACTGGCTTCTTGGCCGTAAGTCCCAGTTGTCACTAGCCAACAAAATATTACTGTATAAGACCATACTCAAACCAATATGGACATACGGCATACAGCTGTGGGGTACTGCCAGCAACTCAAACATCGATATACTGAGACGCTTCCAGTCCAAAGTTCTTAGATCAATGGTAGATGCACCGTGGTATGTTCCAAATGAGGTCATACGACGAGACCTCGATATTCCATCAAGCAATGATGAAATTCAGAAATATAGTGATCGCTATAAGAACAGGCTTAGTGCACACCCCAACCCACTTGTGGAGCATCTAATGGAAATGGACAATGAACAACTGAGGTTAAAAAGATTTAAATTCTCCGACCTACCAATACGTTTTGAATAATGTGATCAGTGCCAATTTAGTGACTATTTTAAAACAGTTTTAGTTAGATTAGGTTAAGCTAATTGACAAAATTTAAGTTTTGTATTGGGGAAATAATCAGTGGATTATTCTCTCACATGTCGTTACATTTATAATGTCAAAATACTTACTGAATGTTGCTAAGCATCAGATTGTAAAGTTAAATATAAATAAAAAAAAAAATTTTTGGAACTGAGAAGCTGAGAGAAATCTATGATTTTTTCGCTAAATTATGTAACTTAAAAATTAAGATAATTAAGATAAATAGGATAAATATTTGCATACAGAAATGCAAATCCTACAACAGGCAACTCTGCTTTAACTACCAATATTTTTTAGAGGTAACGAAAGATTGTGGGAATTATCAATAACATGTGCTTGCAGATAATATTTCATTTTAAGAACAAATTGTTTGTCGAGCATTTTTCCCGTGAGCAATCGGTTTGGCGAGCATATAGTTGTCGAGAGATCCGCGAGTAAACAGCGGGCGAGTAAATGGTTAGGGACAAATGGACGCGAGCGGGTGGGCTGTTTAAAAAGTAGGCAGTATATGTCTTGTTTGAGTATGTATAACGGAAAATTTCGATAAAGAAATTATAGAAACATGATAATATTCATACAACCTATGAAAAATGACAAGAAATTGTGATATATAATTTGGGGAATTTAACACTTTATAAAGGAAATCCGAGCGCCCCCTGTTTTTCAGTGGAGAGTAGAATTTGAGTTTTAAGAGCTCCCTCGTGTTTTATGTTATACTATTTCACAAATTTATAATTACGTCGTGGTATTTGTTAACAAGATTAATGTCCAATCCATCCATCCATTTAGCCCCTATCAGTCCACTGCTGGACGTAGGCCTCTCTCATTTGTTTCAATTAACTTCTGTCTTGAGCCTCTTGAATCCAATCTTTTCCTGCAGACTCTCGAATATCGTCACTCAATCTTTTTGGCGGTCTTCCTACACCTCCTTTCGTTAGACGTGGCCTCCATCTTAAGAGTTTTGAAGTCCAGCGGTTTGGTCCGTGTCGTGCTATATGACCCGCTCATTGCCACTTTGCTTGAGCTACTATCTGAATTACATCGGGGGCTCTTGTTCTACACCTTACCTCCTCATTCCTCAGTCTATCTCTCAGACTCACCCCCAACATTATACGCTCCATCGCTCTTTGACACACTCTTAATTTTTCGGCACTCTTCTGTGTTAATGTCACTGTCTCCAAAGCATAGGTTGCCATAGGCAATATACAGGTTTCATACACATTTCTTGTCAGGTTGATGGGGATGTCGGTGTTTTTGAGAATATGCTGTAGTTTTCCAAAGGCTATCCAAGTGGCTCTTATTCTTCTCCTAATTTCAGACGTTTGGTTTTCTTTTCCAATTCTAATTGAGTGGTTTAGATAAATATATTCGTCTACTCTTTCCACAGATTGATCGTCAATAAAAAGAAGTGCATCGCTGTTTGTCATTATTTTGGTTTTGTTTATAATTATCTCTAGTCCTACGTTCTTGGATGCTTCATTTAATTGTATGAGCATGGTTTCAAGTTCCTCGGCATTGCTAGAAATTAGTACGATAACGTCCGAAAATCTCAGGTGGTTTAGAAGACATCCGTCAATCTTAATACCTTTATATTACCAATTCACTTGCTTGAACACATCTTTCGTCACCAGCGTGAATAGTTTTGGAGACACTGTGTCTCCCTGCGAACTCTTTTTTAATCTTTATCAATACCAATTACAACTAAAGAGAAAACTAGAACCCAAAGAACAGCTAAAGAACCTGAATTTAGATGCTTTAAATGAAAAAATAAAAAATGGTATCCAAGATCGGTTAAAAAAATATGTGCAAATAAGAAACATAGACACAGCAAACTAAAACAAGAAACCCTTAACTTAATAGAAGAGAGAAGAAGAACGAATAGAGAAGCTGAAAATTTCCAAAAAATTAACAAAAAAGTCAAAGTGATGATTAGGAAAGACATTAGAGAACATAGGAAAAAGCAAATTGAAGACGCTATAGAAGGCAATAGAAATATGAAGGTCCTGGGATCTAAATTATCACAGGGTCAACAGAATATAATAAAAATAAAAAATCAAGAAGGCGCTGTAATATCAAATAGTAGAGATATAGTACAAGCAACAGAAAACTTTTACACAAAGCTACATTCGTCCGACATAGCGATACATGGCTCGGTTAATAAAACCATTTTGAACGTGGGTTCCGAAGAAATACCCGAGATTACCGGATTTGAGGTTAAGCAAACCCTAAAGCAACTGAATAATAAAGACAGCGCCAGGGAAAGACCGTGTAACTGCTGAAATGTTGAAAATAGGAGGTGAAGTAGTAGAAGAGATAGTCACGATACTTTTAAACAAATGCCTGATGGAGGGGAAGATACCAAAGGCGTGGAATGCTGAGCTAATTCTTCTTTTCAAAAAAGAGGACACATCAAACATCGAAAATTACCGCCACATAAATTTACTCTCATGTATATACATACTTCTAAAATCATCACTTCACTTCATCACCAATCGACTCAAAAATTAGATTTCTACCAGCCAGTAGGGCAGGCAGGTTTTAGGAAGGGGTTCAATACCATGGATCACATCTAAACCAGCAGAACACTAATTGAGAAGACAACTGAATACAATACTCCCATTCATTTGGCGTTTGACTCCATCGATATGCATGCCGTCCTCAGAGCACTGAATAACGCAAGAGTTGACTCCAGATACTCGCAGCTAAATAAATACATTTATAAAGAGGCTACGTTACATGTAAAGATAGATGAAGACCTTCAAAATAACAAAATAAAGGTTGAAAAAAAAGATTGATCTGAAAGTTAAAATTTTCTCCATCTTGCCGAGTTCACGAAATTAAAAAAAGTTTTCTGTAAGGAACTCGGAGTTATTTTTCAGTATCGCTTTATGGACTAATAACTCTTTTTCCAGAGTTGAAGCAATTATGTATACGTTAAGCAATTAATTTTTTCATTTTCAGCATAAGCTTCTTAAATAATATTACGTAAATAGGTAATTCTATAAGCTAATTCCTTTCATATTATCATCGAGTCACTTTTAGTTCTTTTACACTGATTTCGCATACTTACAATAATTAGTACGGTTTATTTTTCGTTAATCTACTTGATAACAAATAAAATACGCTAGTTGTTCATCAATAACATTGAAATAAGGTTTTATAGTTACTTTATATTTAAATATAGTAGTATCTTTAATAGCTATAACTGGCAGGTGTAAAGTAGGAAAGAATTCAAAATAAAACAGCAATTTAAAATCAATACAAGGAAATTACGGAATAGAATTTATTTAAGTAAACTACTTATAACAATAGTTCGTTCCTGTGGACGCCCAAGCAATTAGGATAAACAGGTAAGATGTTTATGTTTTGTCTGAATATGTGTAAACACGGAATATCCGGATGAAGAAATTGAAAAATTCTATTTACCGGGACCTTCGTCCGGAAGATTTAGTCAGAGGATTTTGAAAATTCGGGTGTTCACAGTGTTGTCTATGTTCACAGAATTCTCTTCCGAGTTTAGTAGGCTTGACTGCAAATGCCTATGCCTGATTTGTCCTAGTAACGTATCTTTGGAGTAGGGTGTATTAAACTTCCATGTTTCGGAACCCACTTTAAGTTGTAGGTTTCGGCTGTTCATGGACACCAGAAGCACATAAGGCATAAGGCACATAGGGCAATATGTATGATGCCGCCAACGTCGTTCATAATATACGACACTTCGAGAAGAAGTAGCGATATATGTTTTCAATACAAACACATATGTCTTGATACTAAACAAATGCCAATATGCACTGTGAGAAAATTTATCTAATAGAAAAATGAATGTAGTTGACGGCGTAAAGGAATATATAAATGCGGTTTCGATAACTATTTATTGCAGGCAATGATAAGACGAAACGTAGCAACCGTAAATGGATTTGGATCAAAATCTTGAGGTGGAATAATACATCATTAGAAAAACGATAGGCAGTTATGAATTAACAACAAGGATTAAACAATCAATTATAGGAGAAGTTAGTGTGATCTAATATACAGTTTATAGAATCATGTATTACATAACAGGCGAAAAACGAATTTGGTCTAGATCAATAAACGTAGACACACTCGAAACTGATAAAAATAAGGTAAAAGGATATACGACACATATTCATGTAAGATATACCGGGTGATTTACGACCCATATAATGAACCCTCATTTAGTGATTTTTTTCTATATAATGATTTTCTTGCGAGGATCTTGACCTTCAGACTCAATTACATTGTAAATATACCTCTATATTATGATGTAAAGCCTCCATATTGTGACAGTTCAATAACAATACTTTGATCATGTTCTTGAAATAAGGATTTTGCATATACGTTTTTAGGTTAATGCTTTAATCGTTCATGTCAAATTGTATGTGGATAAGTTTTCGGAAAACGTAGTGTCGAACAAAATATATTTTTAACTAAGAGCAGCCCGCAATCCATTTTTTTAAATTAACGTTTAAAAACAGAAATATCATATTTTCGAAATTCACAAATCCAGTAACAGTATACATAACAGTGGCAATGCGAAACAAAAATAAAAATACAATATTGGCTAACTAAATTTTGAAAACAGCTGCTCGGAAAATATGTATGGATGTGCAACCCAACGGATCCTTTTTCTTGGATTTTCCTTAGTGTCCCGTACTTCTTGCCGTCTTGGTATGTCTCAAGTACTGTTTTTCCTTTCTGTGCTATTTTATAATATTTTTTGTTTGTACGTATGATTGGTTGATTCCCCGGTCAGTACTTGGATGGGTGACCCGAAGGTTGCGTTAACGCGGCGCCTCTCTCCCACGAGGATTGATCACTATGGGAGAGTAGATCAACAACCCTCCTTATGAGGGAGGCCCTTGACAACAATGGGATGATGCGGGCTAATTAAAAAAAAAACACGTACGATTGGGAACTTAAAGTGTTTGTACTTCTCCGAACTCGTGATATTTACAGCATGTGCCGATATACACTGGCAGGCAATAAAATCCGGGCCACCTGCAAATATCCATATGTTTTCAGAATCAAGAT
The DNA here is from genome assembly GCA_014611495.1 of Limonius californicus. Taxonomy (NCBI): domain Eukaryota; kingdom Metazoa; phylum Arthropoda; class Insecta; order Coleoptera; family Elateridae; genus Limonius; species Limonius californicus. The sequence goes on along the minus strand of JABXWE010002144.1, from coordinate 38,251 downwards.
ATTGTATATTAAAATACCAACAACTATCCGTCTATGTATGGAACCACAGCTTCTATTTACCAAAAGAAATTCTTATAATTAACAAAACAAAAAACTAAAGGAACCATAAACGAAATAACTCAAAAGTGTCATCTTGGAGTTTTAATAGAATGTGTTGCTTCTCTTGCTATTATAACTGTTTGCATTTTTATATTCATTCCTGTAATTATCTTCTGAATGGTTTCTTGCGAACTGCTCCGTTCTTCTGTAATAGCTGTTTTAAGTCCTTAATTAGTTGGTAATGGTATTCGGCTTCTAACTCCTCTATCAAACTCACCTCAAAACGTGCTCTATCGGATTTAAGTCGGGACTAAGAGAAGGCCATTCCATGATTGTTAGTTCTACTTCATGAAGATAATTAGTTACAACTCATGCTGCACGTGGCCGAGCATTAGAATAAAAGCACTACCTACAAATGGCGCATACGGGATCACATGCTCTTGGAACATATTTCTCACATATCGAGCTGCTGTTAATGAACCTTCGTCAACGAAAACTAATTCTGTGCCAGCCGTAGGTATTGAAGTGGCGCGGGTGTTTTTTTCTCGCCAGTGTAGTTAAATCCATTGCAAGAACTTTTATTAGTTTCTCAATACTGGGATATAAGGCCCAACACTCGCATCTATGCAATAAAATAGAGAACACATAGCATCCAAATATTCTGATCTTGAGGCCAATACTGGCAGCTGATCTTATAAAGAATCCATTCATGTTCAGGAAAGACATTTGTTTGATGTTGTTGCAGTTATTCGTACGATTGAGTTTTCTGGTCTTTTTCAGAGTACTATCACTTTGGCCTTAGAAACATTCATCAGAAGACCAAATTCTTCACACTACACTCTCATCCGCTGTAATTCGGTTGGGGTGGCAGTAATTCACTTACTTACTTACTCCTTGGCTTCGGTAGTCCTAGAAGGGCCATAGCCTCCTTCTCGGTTTACAGAACTTGGTCGTTTACAAGAGGCGGCGGCTGCCCGTCCCCCAACCTTGCTGATATAGTCAACAAGGCTGTTTGATCATCTCACCACTGTTTATCGCAGGCTGCTGTTATTGTCGTTATGTATGTTGTTGCAGTTTTTCCTTCGCACCTCGTACAATCCTTGCCCACTCTTTTCTGCTTTTTGCTTTCTTCTTCCAGTTCTTTAATTCTGCAGTTCGGTTGGGGTGGCAGTAATCCACTACTACATCGAAACCTTATGCTTAGTAATCATGACTAAGTAGATTTCAATTAGGTAGCTATTTTGAAGCATTTATAATATGTTCTTTTAGTTTTAATTTAGTTACACACTGCCTGCACCCCATGTGTTGGATGATACACTTTCATTAGGGGTTAGAACCTAATCTTACTTTCTATATAGTTACTATATTTCAGTTCTCAAGGTAGGTACCAAACGGTGCTTATGCACGTAATAACCAAACATGAAATTCCGATTTCGTAAGGATAAACTTATTCTTCGGATGACTACAGTCAGGATGTACATGGAGCCAGTGGCGATTTACTGTTTGTCTAGCCTCCAGGGATTTACGGTCTAATTTAAACTATTGGAAGTATTGTACGTGCAGTTTTGCCCATTATAGAATTTTTGAAAAAGGAACATTTTGTTTGTTTACAAACATGTTTCAGGAGGTAGGTATGTATTCTATTGCAGTTCAAAAATCTTTCTAAATACTTTACAATTCAGACAATTAAATTCTCCTAAAAGCATTCTGCATATTAAATGAAACTCCTACATCCTAAAATAATGGAAATAGACAAATAAATTAATTTGTTAAGTAAACTCTGAAAAATACTTTCATATGCAAATAGAAGGAAGGTATTTTTAGTATATGTTTAGAGAGATTCCACATCACAAATATTTACTGTAAAATTTAATGACACAACAGATTATTGCTACACATATGGTTAAATGGTAGTACTCAATATAATGGGAAACTAAAATGGGCATATCAATTTATATCGATTTATACGTTATTCACCTCGAGGCACCTATAATGACCGCGCGCCTTTTTATAATGTCTTTTTATTTAATTGGAGCATGCAGATTACACATTAACGTGTCGCGGAAGTTTTCTGGTCTACTTCTCGCATGCACCTAAGCCGATGATAAGCAGCCGTATAATTTTTGATTTATGAATAATGGCTTTATACTGAACTAATGTGGCTAATATATATACTCTAAATGTAGCGAACATAATAAGTGGCAATTCATTTCTTATAAGCACTTTCAAGGCGAGTGTTTGGGTTGACGTTATCTCGTTTAAGTCAGGGTTGCCATGGAATCCAACAGGGGTGCCGCATGAACTCAATGTCGTGTCGACCCACCCCACGTAACTCTGCCAGCCGCGAAAAGAAAAACTCAAAATACGTGTCTGCAGTGTATATTACTACACTTCACTGGTTCAAAATTGAAATAGGCGGTTTGCGCATTGTCCTTTGATTTTTACCGAAATCGAATTTTTAATATAAACCAACCCCAGTCGTTTGATGCCCGATGTTTGTTGGCAGCCCTCTTGCACCCAACAAAGCTTTGTACAAAAATATCGCAAATGGAAAATTTGCTAAAAGGAAATATTCAATACCTGAGAGTTCTTTTCATGTACAGATAAGTTTTAAATACGGCGAAGATTGCCAAGCAAGTGAATAGAAATTGTTGTGTCAGTTCTCATTAGATTTAATTTGTAAAACTTGGTAAAAGTTATAATTAGAATTGTTTTAATTAGCGTGGTGAATTGAGTAAGCGGCGATTATGGTGCTTAGTCAGACAAAAGTCTTTGTATCCTCTCTTCCCATTCAGTTTTAAGCCAACACACCAAGACATTTATACGGAAAATCAGTATTATATTTTTTGTAGATGATAATATACTGGGTGTAACCGAGAATATGGTAATTACCTTTATTTTCCATTTTTACAATAACAAAATAAAATTTGGAGTAAGTAATAAGTATATGCGTAACATTCCATTACTTCATGAAATTAGCAAGTTTGTATCCCTTACGGAACTCGAGGGGTCAACGACTATCTGGAATATACAATGACCAGCAGTACTTCGCATTAACTTTAAAGTAGGTACTTCACAGTGCATGCCTGTTATTACCTTGAAGCACTCGGAATTGCTTCGTATTAGTCGAAATTCCATTACATTACCGAACAATACTTGGTATTCCAGCCCTATTTCGGGCGTTACTGGAGGCCTGTTAGGGGGGGGAGAGCCCTACAGTTTCATTTGTTTTGCTAATGAATAGTCCAATAATCTGTAATCGGCGATATTTAAAAAAATAAAAATAGAGAGAAAATAAGTACGAGAAGTTTTCAAACATGTGTAAATTTAGAAGGGCCACTGTTGTTTTCTTTAATGTCGTAATTTGCGGTATTAATGATTTTCATATTAATTTTGAAAAGTTCGACTTGAATCAGAATGAGAAAAATTAATCGAAGAATTTTGAAATTTAATGTCGGATTTTTTGATAACAATTTTTGAAAGCTGGTAGGATTGCAGTCTTAACTATATCGACTTTATCACGTATATTCCGATTTTAAGTTTGGAATTTTCAAATTTTTCTGAGAGTCAACATTTTCACCTTTAGTCTTAAAGTTTTAAAATTTAATTAGGGGTGTTTGTAATTCTTGACTATTATTTTTCAATTATTGGCTTTTTTCTAGGAATATTGGGTGTCAATTTGATAATTTCTGATGTTAACTTGAAATTCTCAGCATTTTCCGAATTTCAGGTATGAGTCTCGTAATTTTCGACATTACTTTCACTTATCGAAATCGAACTTGAAAATTAATCACGGAACTTTTTATTTTAATTATACAATTTCTGAGTTTGCTATAAGCATTTCCGATTGTAACTCGAAATTTAAGAGGTTCTGTTAAGAACAGCTCAATTTTTTTCTGGCGATTACGTCCTCTGCACTTCGTAATCTTTATAATCCTAATTACCACAAATACCCTATGCAAATATTTTAGGTATAAAGACTGTCTAATGTAGAAGGTGTCCGATGATTAACCGATACAATGGACTGACTTTGAAAGCGCTTCATAGAGAAAATACAGGCGTTTGTGGAATTCTTCAACTTCGTGCTCCTTATGTTGAAAAGCGCATCCGAAAGAAGGTGTACATGGAAAAGGCATACATTTTTAATAGACTACATCTACTTTCTATTTTTATAATAGCAAATTAAACGGGAAATTTAGCAAATATTAAATTAATTTATAAATGTGCGATAGTAATGCCGCCTAAGCAAACGCGCGAATTGCGCCGTCGCGCGTCGTGGCGCAGTTGTTGAGGATCTGTTTTGTGAAGCGAACTTCGTAAGTTGTTAATTTTTTATAATTTTTGTCTTATTATTTTTTTATAAAAACTGTTTATTTCTATAAGTCTATGTTATTATTCTGTTAAGGCGGACCGTAGGTATCACAGAAAAACTATAATGAATTAAACAATTATTTTTTAACCTCTTACATGGTTATGACGCAGTTGAATTTCATGATCATCATAATCGTGATCCTCATTTGTACCGCTTGCGCAGTCTCAAGACGGTGTGAGGCAAAGCTAAGCTAGTTTGTGTTATGCACAACAGGGCCCGACTCTGTAGGTTACCGCGTTGGTGGGAAACCGTGCTTTACTTCCCTGGTCTGTGGATGTTTTTATTTATGGTCTTGTTACTAATCCGAGTATTATTTATTTGATCCCCAATGGCAAATGGGGATCGGGACCCAGTACCGATCACCCAGGGAATTAGAAAAATTTCCGACCCCTGGAGTGATTCGAACTGGGAAGCGTTCGGACTATTACATCCAAAACCTGGCTGTCTTACCACTGAGCGACCCCAGCCCTTACGCAGCTGTATTTACAAAATATAAAGTTTCTCGAAAAGCAGACTGAATGTAGTCGCGTTAAATAAGGCTGCCGTATCCTTGAAACGTTTCTTCTCTTGGACATAAAAGAACAGAACAAATAATAATTCCATACGTAATTAATTACATCTGATTCGAAATGGTAAGTAATTCTAAATTAATAACGTATCAAAAGCAACCGGCTTTGATACGTTTCTGTTTTTAGCAAACGAATATAACATGATTTAGGGCCTAGATGTACAAAACTCAGAAAAAACACATCAAATCATATATTATTAGCAGAGAAATAGCCGCCGTTCCTATCCAGCCAGAAGAATTTATGTTCAGCCAATAACTCGTGAGCTGTGGCGGTATATTATTCACATCAGTAAAACAACGACCTATTGATCGAACAAATCATCAGAATGGTCAAGGCAAATAGAAGACTGTATCTTACAGAATTTTGTATTCTTGGGAAAATGTTAAATAATGTCAAGCATAATGCTAGGCTTTTAAATCTCAAGAGTTCAAAGAGTTTGAAATTCACTACTGTTTACTTTTGTTATCAATTTGCGGAATTTATAAAGGATTATTCGAAATTTTTCCTCATTATCGAAATGCCACCGGTGTGGGGAGACATTAGGTAGGTTTAAATCAGCCAAAGCAGCAGATTTCCATGGCTTTTAATCATTCATTAAGTAATTGCTAATTATAAATAATATTTTTTTTTATTTGCGATAAAAACGTAAAATGAAGTTTTTATTTTAATAACACGTAGTGACGCTGTAACGAAGTGGCCATGGATTAGTGCGTTGGACTGTTGTATTGAAGGACCTGAGTTCGATCCTAGGAGCCGGGACATCTGATTTTTACACGGCCGCTTTCTCTCCGAAAACAATGCCAAACTACGGAGGTCCTTCTCCCAAGAACTGCAAGGCATGTCCCATGGTTCGGAATCCGTACTGAACCGACACATGTGGTATTTGCCGAATACCGAATGTTTGCTATTTGGCGAACTGTTTGTCAAACTATTCGTCACATACCCAGCACGCTACTCCACACATGTGACTATTTGTCGAGCATTAGTTCGGAGCGGGAAATCAACGAATGTTCGACGCATAAGTCACTCCAGTACTGTTACACTGAAATTTTATATTTTCTTATCTTTAGAAAGTTATTAATAATAATACTATTATTCAGAAGACGGATAATAAAAATGGCAATAATGTTTGTCTTAGTAATAACTTCTGTACTTCAATCTTGTTTTTATGAATTTTCTCTATTACATCTAAGAACTCTAATACTATTTCATTAGATGACTCTATGTCCAAAAATTTTGTCAAAAATGAAAATCAGAACAATAATGTTTTACTTGTTGCACTAAGAAACCACCAAACACTTCAGAACACTTGAACGAATTGTGTGGTTGGAGATCACATTCGGGGAAAGGGAACATTGTCGTCCATTCATAATAGTAGGTGTTTGCCAAATATCAAATATTCCTTGATCAGTACTCGGCAAATACCTCATGTGTGGCGTTGGCTTTAAACATTATTCCTATATTTGTGTATATTGCTTTACACGCACGGCTCAAGTATACGTAACGTTACCACAGTTACGTAAAAAATATCTCCAAACGGAATACACCTTCTCTTGCATTATTTTTTATTACGACATACTGTTTGAGTTTGATTTGGCCTTTAAGGGGTTACCAAAATGACTGAAAATGAGCTGAAATTAGCGTTTCCTATTGTCACCGCAGCTACGTTAATAGACGACATTTCCTTGCGGTTTTTTAACTAGAAGACAACGTACCTAATATTGAAATAAGTTGACAAGATTACCAAACAAATTATAAGAACTTGTTATTAAAAAATTGCCAAAAATAGTGCAGAAATACAGTAATATCAACCTATTTTAGCAACATATGTGGGCCTAACCGAATTAAATTTTGTTCTCTTTATTATAAACTAACATCCTTTGCGAACATAATGCACACAATCTCAAGATTTGCCTGATTTTCTTACTACCAGAACAATGGCAAGACTCTGCTACCAATTTGATTTATCGTATATTATACGTATTGTTTCTTACATTGCGGCATTTCACTTTTCAGCGATCAGGTAGACGGCCGTAAGTCCCTGGATGGACAGGGAAACGATTATAGTAATTTGTCAATGTAAAAAGTAATATTTAAGTATTGGTTGCCTGGTCGCTTTAGAACCACCTTAATGTTTTCTTCTCTATATCACATCATAAATTTTTCGCCATTTATGATATTCGATATTCTTCTCGTTGAACACAACTATACCAAAACACATTTGTTTAATTGTATAATTGTCATAAAGGACAAGATTTTGGAATTTTTCTGTGAGTTGACTGAATTTGCATCGATATTTACTTGCTTAATACCGTTCTTCCATTTATTCATACTACCGCCCTTCCACCCCAAGGAATCAGTTCCGCATAACTTCAGGGGAGCGTGGGCGTTCCTTACATACTATCCGTTCATGCAACCTGCACCCTAAACGGCACTAAGTGAAATACGGTCGCCTCAGCCGGGGTTCAACCACGCAGCTGATCGTACCGTATTTCACTGTGACCTTTACTGACAGCGCGTATTCGCACTGCCCCCCGAAGTCCCTGCTTGCTTAATATCTAGCTGCAAATCTTTTACCAATATACTTTCTGTAATCTATAATGTTATACACTTAGCTGGAGTTAATATAATAATAATAATGAAATATTTTCTTTTACAATTATTTGCTGTTATCAGATCAGGTATTTAAGATTTTAAGCACAAAAACAAATAATAATCGACATATTCCTTAAAGAGCAGTTAGTAAATTATATTTGGCAAATATGGCTACATTATTGTAGATTTAAGATTTTAAAATATGAATATATATTTACCGACAATAAACGTTACATTTTAGATTTCCCGGATGTAACGTTTAAGGGATACAGTGAACATCTTCAATTCCAAAGGGCTGGTTGTAACCAATTTGGAGTGTAGTCCCAATCTAAAGCAAAACTACTTTGTTAAATAAGCGACAAAAACCGTTCTCTTACATTTTATTTTACATAATTGCTCACTAAAGTCAATAATAACTACAAGTCCTTTTAATTAGCATGTGTATCCAATGGTAGCTTGAGTAGCATTGAAACAGTTTTCGCAATTTATTTATTATTAAGAAATGAGTAGAAAATGTTCTATGTAACTTAAAGGTTCAAATTAGTGCTCACGGGAAGCGCATTGTGGAGCAAATTATTTTTCAAATATTCAAGCAATGGAGGTACAACTAGCAATCCATCGTTAAATGTTTAGTGAAAAAATCGCAATTTGAATCAAAAATGTCGTTTAAATTTATAACTTTAGGTTGGTAATCACAAAGAAATTAATTTTATTCTCAGTTATTTACTGCTTGATACAACTTATACTAATGAAATTTTAAGTTTTTAAAATACGCCTAAGTAGCATTTAGGTGTTTTTAAGGGATGTTCGTAGTATTTTAACAACTAACAAGAACCCTACTTCACGCCAGACGCAGTATCATTGCAAGGGTTAAGATATACAACCTTATAAAAATAAATCAAAGTCTCCCCGGACGCAAAATATTCGTGAAGGGATGCTACATGTTATTATAGGACAGATAATGTAAATCTCAAGGGAGCAGTAGTAGACTTTACGTACTTAAACCTAAAAGATCTATGTCTATATTCCTGTAGGGGTTAATTATTAACGTATTTTTAGTAAACAAGAAGTTTGTAAACTCACAGCTAGAGTGCTCAATTATCATTAGGTATTGAAAAAACAAGTTCTGTTTAAGAAATTTCGACAATATTTGTTCCGCTTAAACTGCAAACTAGTGCTGCCGCCAAGAACGAGAAACAGCTCGTCTCGAGAATCGAGATGAGATTCTCCTTATTTCTCGTATCGCGTTTTCGAGACGGGACGAGGAAGAACATTACGAGAAATGAGACGAAACGAGAATTTCTCAGCGAGACTCTCGCTGTTTGGAGAGTAATGTAGTGCTTAACAGATGTTAAAACAAGAACATTTGACCTCAGAAAAGCATTTAATGTCGTGTAATCGTTTTATTTTCGAAACGTTTCTTTTAAATAGCTACTCACCAGTTACAATAAAAATTCGGTGATGCAACTTTCCTATATACACCCATATAATGCTTTCGTTAATTTTGTCAAATGATCAGTGTCCCTTGGATATTAGTGTATATATTTACAATTCTACTGAAAGCGGTTTAAATTTTTCAAAGTACCGCCATGGTATGAATTCTAAAACACCCGACCTTTTGAAATGGACTTTCTGATATTCCTAGTATTGGAAGAGCATTTAAATAACTGACTCAGAGAATATAAGTAGGATTGGCTATCTAAAGAGTGTGGCCCAAGGGATATACTACTTATTATATGCACGCTGTTGTACCTTGAAATGTCTTATCCTCTTAAGGTTTACAACGTTGTAAAGATGATTCAATGTGATTTTTTCTATGAAGAGGTAAAACCCACTATCTAACAGGTATCCGCTATCATTTAATCTCTCAGAAGCATGACCAGTGTTTGCTAAATAAATTTGCTGATGTACCCAATAGTACTAATTGTGTAAGTTTTAATTTAATATAGACAATGTGACAAATTAATTCATTTAAGTCAAATTACCATTCAGCTATAACTTTTTCGATATTAATTATAATTTTTATGGTACCTAAACGCTCGTGTATTTCAAGAATTTTCAGTGCCTGAACTACTGGCGGTCTTGGTTAAGCAGTAAACCACTATACAATGCCGTAACATGTATTTTTCTATTCACTCCTTCTAAAACATACAATTTCTACCACAATAAACATAAGTGCTACCCGGTTATTAAAAATGTTATGGGATACCTCACCGCAGAGTCATACATATTAGTGTTAAACTAGTGACTAATGTCAACAAGAACAAAAATGAAAACGGCCAATAACACCAATCTTTCATGTAAACTACTCTACACAAAAATATTTTTCATTGAATATTACCATATTGTACTTTAAGAATGCTGCGCACCCAGCTGTGCTGAATTTCTAGTTCTTTCTGAACTCAGCTGCACATTTTAGTAAATGTAGGTACGTAATGTATGAAGATGCTAATTTCTTGCAAAACGAGGCCTGTAGGGTCAGGGTTTGCAAGTATTCAACTTCCAAAAATACACGATACTACCCGAAGTGCGTATGAGATTTTTGCATAATAAGTTCATAACTTCGTTCTCTGTGTTGTTATTTAATTTTTTTTTGATGTGTCAATATATTTATAATAATTTTTCTGGTTAAATCAGGTACTACTCTGCAAGTTTCCTTGGTTGCAATGCAACAGAAGATATCTATGACTGTGTAAAGAACTACAACGAAATTAGATTAATAATTTAAGGGATTTTGTGATTTTATGTTAAAAAATTGATAATTTAATTTGTGAAGAAATAGAGGAAGCCGCTGAAGGTACCTGTTCTACCTAGCTGCCTGTGAAATCTCAAGGAAGGTATACGACCACATACAAATGTTTTAAAGAATGGTGCCATGAAAAGAATACAGTTCGTATTACAGAAATAGCGCTGCTTGCCTGTTTCTTGTATAGATCCCGAAACCTGAAATCTCTATATAGTTTATGGAGTGAGTACTCCATGTTAAAAGCACCATATCTATTAACGATAATCAAGATATCACGAAACGAAAAGCTTTCTTGAAACGATAAAACGATGGTTATAAAGCCAAAAAATCCTGTATATACAAGAGAAGATATGTATAAATTCCTCATCGAAGCTCCTGACGATGTATATTTATTCATGAAAGTAAATAGAACAATGATCGTTTCAATTTCGCTGTTCTCCACATGAATCTGCTTTTTTCAGATCGTTATAGTGATAGGAATTTCTGGCGCTTGTAGGAAAGATGAATTATGTACAATGTCAATAGACGACGTTGAAGATAAAAATGCTGTAATAATAGTAAGAATACCAGAATCGTAAAATGGAATGCGAATCAGGAAAATGTGTAAATCAAAAACAATTTTGCAAAATTTCCTGATAAAATCACGGAATTCCTCAAACTCGAAAAGTCTACAGCTAATACTGGGCATTCATTCGGAAGGACTTCCGCAAATTTTTTAACTAATGCCGGTATTGACATACTTGGATTAAAGAGACACGGGGGCTGGAAATCCACAACAATATCGGTATTTCCGAGGAGTCTGCTTCTAGTTCATCTACAAGATCTATGATACGGCAGTACCTCCAGAATGAGGCGGTCTATGACGTTTCATCGTGGCCGGTTCATCGTGGGCATTTCATCGTGGCCGTTCCATCGCCAGGTTGCTACAGCGTCGGCCGTTTCATCGTCAGGCCGGTTCATCGGCAGTACAACGAAATTTTGTTTGCCGGTTCATCGCGTATTAAACGAAATTTTGTTTAATTAGTTAAATAAAAATTCTTAGTTCAGTTACATTGCATTCTTGGTGTATAATGGGAATCTTATATTAATGCGAAAGTAAATATGTAAATAATGAGAATACTTATCACTAATTACTAATTGACTGTGCAATGTAGACGACAACAACAACAATTACGCTAAGTTACATTCCAAAGATTATTACCTATATATATAAAGTAACCACTAGGAAAATTCTCAGTTCATTTTGAATTGTTTGCTAAAACGTACATATAGCATGGAAGTGCAAATTTTAAGTAAAAGAGGAAAAGAAAAGTATTCCTATAACGGACATCTATATATTTTCGAAACGCGTAGTAAACGCGATGAAAATGTTAAGTTTTGGCGGTGGGAGCAGATGGAGCGTTGCAAAGCAAGGATTCACACCAGGAACGAAGAAGTGATCAAAGAAGTTAATCCGCATTCCCATGATTCCTCAGCAGTGAATGTGGAAGTGGCTGCCGTGGTTACTAATATCAAACGTCGTGCAGAAATGGGTGCGGAGGGCACAGCTCAGGTGATAAACGAGTGTATTGTTAATTTATCTGAAGCTGCAAATTCTAACAATCGGGCTCTACGAAAAGTAATTCGGCTAAACGTAATGACATAAATGCTGCGCCTGTGGATCCTAACACCATCGAAGAGTTAATAGAACTTTATAAAGTATATATGCCTCAACCAGGAATCGGGGAAAACTTCTTATTATATGACAGTGAACAAAATAATAATAACAGAATTTTAATTTTTGGGCGGGAAAGCTGACTTCAACATTTGCAAGTATCCTGGACTTGGTATGTCGCTAGGACATTTTCAATTTTACCGAGGTTGTTTTCTCAGGTTTATGTTATTATGGCTAAACGGCACGGTGGAGTGCATCCTATATTTTATGCCCTTTTAACAAACAAACAATGTAGGACTTATGTGGAAATGTTCGAAGCAATAAAAAGACTAGGTACTACCGAATTTAAGTCCAAGGTACATCAATTGTGGTTTTGAACAAGCAGCTATTACTGCAATGACCGAGTGTTTTCCAGGTGTGAGTATCAGAGGTTGCTTCTTCCATTTAGCGAAGAAGAAGAAGAATATGAAGAAGCGATTGAGTGAAAGGGATTTACAGCGCGTCATAATAATGAGCCAGACTTTGCATTAAAAGCGGAAATGGTTATTGCATTAGCTTACGTTCCCGTTGTCGATTTAGATGAATGCGTAGATGCACTTTCAAACGAGTTTCCAGCAGAACTACAACCATTGCTGAGACGTGGCAATGGAAGACGCCCTGTTTCGTTCCCGCTAGAAATCTGGAATTTATACGATCGTGTTTTAAATGAAGACGATTGCACCAACAATCATGCGGAAGCTGCCCACCGGCGACTGCAAACAAAGTTGGAAGTTGATCATCCAAGTATTTGGAAATTGATAGATGGGCTGCGGAAAGTGCAAAAGTGCCGCGCCGTATACTACGAACTTATCGCCGGGAATCAACCACCTGTTAAATTAAGGAAATATCGCCAGGCTGATGAATTAAGAATTACAGATTATAACAATAGCAACAAATTGGAATATTTACGTGGTTTGGCGCATTATTATCAATTTTAAATGCATCATATTTTTGAATTTTATTAACAATAATTAATAATTTATAATGCTTTGGTTGTTTTATTCCATTATATTAATAACAAAATTCATTCTATGTGTTTACTAATTCTTTATTTAACACAGAAGAGGTGTTATCGCCGCGGTGATGAACCGGTCTGATGCTGAATCGGACGGCGATGAAACGGCCACTGATGTAACGGCCGCGATGAACCGGCCGCGATGAACCGGCCGCGATGAAACGTCCCATTCCCAGATGAGGAACACGATGTGGAAGTAAACAGTGATATAGGTACTATTAGTCCATGGGCTGAAGAAAATCACGATTCTCTACAAATTAAAAATGTTGAGATAAAGAAAAATATAAGTTCAGTTTCAAAAAAAGAATTTAATTAGATTGTTCAAGCTAGGAAACTGTTCTAATTGTTCGTTTACATTTAATATAACTAAGTAAATATATATGAGGAGCATTCACGCAAAAGTGGATAAATTCACTTACTTCAGTTATACAGGCGAAGCAAAATTTGGAAGAAAAAGTTTTATATTCGAAAATTTTTGAAATATAATATTGAGATTAGTCTTTATGTCATAACTACATGCGCCTACCTTTAAATTGTTTTTTATGATAAGGGGCCTCGGTGGAGTAGTGAGGAAACGCGTTGCTACTCGAGGCCACTGCGAAATGTGGTCGATCGGCTGGGCCGTTCGAATCCCGACTGGGGCGACCGCATTTCGCTTAGTTAAGTTTAGGGTGTATGTTGCATGAATGGTTAGTGTGTAAGAGAAGCCCGTACCCACCTGAAGTAATGCAAAAGCGATCCCGGGGAGGGGGAACAGTAGTATGAATGAGAAACGAAAAAGGTTATTTATGTAATAAAACTTATTTACTTTTGTTCGACTTGTACGGACTTGTAAAGTATTGGTAGATAAGCGTAAGGACTTGTTTAGTTATGTGTGAATAATATGTATTTAAACATCTTACAAATTACAGTATTGATGATTAAATCTGAAAGGAGTCTTCATTATTCAAACAGCAGCAGTCAGTGTTAGCTTGTTCGCTATTTTCTGAATCGCCGTTTACTACACAATCTCCGGAATCCAAGGTTCGGTACCACATTATGTCAGTATCGACCGACCAATCTATACCAAACCCTGCAGTTAGCAAAGCCTTCAAATTTTCTATTTCCTTTTGTGTCAACGAACGATTTAGTTTAAATTCTTAAATGTAATACTACTTACCTATATTATGCCCTCTCTTAATCAATGTACGAGACGGTACAGCAGCTGCTAGTTACACACTCCTTTCATTTAACTATCACCTTATCATTTTTGACAGCTTTACTTAATATTCTCTTCATTTCTTGAATTCGTCTGACCTTCTTGTATACATTCTCCAGTTCTTTTATTTCAAACAGCTTTCAATATTTGCTAATTACCTTAACCCTTACAACTTGTTCATACAACGTATGATACTGCTTCTTTCTCTTAATAAATGCGTTGTCTATTTTCAGTTCTCCCAACTGCCCTATCAGCAGGAAGGAGGCTATGACCTCTTATATGGAAAATGAATACGATATTTTTAATACAACTCCTGGTTTTGTACAGCCAATGTATAAGTGTGTGGACTACCTGGGCATTCTTATTTTGACTACTGCAGCCATTACAAAATAGTCGCAAATTAGTTATTTTTTCTGGAAGATCCAATTCATTTAAGAAATTAAACAATGCAGATGCTACCTTTGTTGCTCCTCTCTTCATCTTCCGTCCACGTATAAAAATTTGGATTTCTCGAATCCAATTCTACAATGCAGAGACTGAGTAACCTATCTACCTTAAGTAGAAAGCGTCAGATATAGGCGTCTTGGGCAACGGCTGTACTTGTTGCAGATGTAAACAGTATGATTTGGTATTAGGTTCATTATTGCTTTTCATTACTTTGTAAAAGGCATTCGTCCTCAGTTTATAAACTTTTTTTCTGTTATAAGTTTAGATTTTTTAACTGGATTCTTTTCTCTTGCAATGCTATTTTTAAGCCGTTCTCATAAACTGCAGATATCCGAGGCTGGTGAGTGGTGAATTAAATTCTATCTTGAATTCCTTAGCAAAAATTCTTTGAAATGTAGATTACGACACTTTCTTAGTAACTGTATCCGTATTTGAATTTTTGTACTGCTGATAAAGCTGTGATATGGTTACGTAGCTACTGAGATAAATACTTTTGGACTTTGATCTTCCATAACGACTTTCGTTGCCCTTCAAGTTTCGCAAAAATTCTTTAGCTTCATCTTTGCCGGTTTTGATTTTATGAGAAACTTTATCATTTCCTATTTTTTCGTTCGATATAGCCCCATCTTGTCAAATTTTGGCTAATCTATTCATCCGAAACTTGAAATTTTAATAGCTTCTAACAAAAAAATGTTTGGCACACCTGTTTGCTGCAACACTTGCCACTTGGTATCATTAAAATACCAGGATTATTACAAAGAATAATAGCAATTAATTTTTTTTGTACTACATAACTAACAACTATCTCATGATTTTTTCCGGGATTATCACTTCTTGCTCTTTTCCTTGACTGAGATGCTACAGCAATATAATTGCAAAGTTGATGTCTTGCATAACTTTATTGCTATTTGTTTCTTCATACATTTTTTGTCGGCAGAAATCTATTTTCTGTTGTACAACCTCAGCACAGCAATATATTTTAGATTGATGCTTGCAGGTGCTAACAAACGTATTAGTAAATTTAGGTATTTGGTATCTGTAAAAAGTTTACTTTAAAAGTTATGCTTTTGGTTTGAACATAACACCTAACCTCTTTCTTTTCTGCATTGCCCTTTTTGTTGCTCTTGACTGTCTTTTCCGCGATCCACTACTTGCTTCGCCGACTAGTATACAATCAGCTTCCATTGTGTGAAATTATAATATTAAGTCTATACAATAAAACCACCACAAGTAAAAGAAATTAACACACACATACACACACAACCTGCAAATAGCAGAACTACTGCAGTATTCAACAGCTCCGGTCCAAGTGAGCAGTTCCAACAAATCATATGTACAAAAATTGTTTACTATTTTATAGATTGGCACCTTCCTATTGTATACTACTTAAGTTACTAAGTTAGTAACACCCAGATGTCTCTATACTGTAGAAAAAGATTAAATCTACTTCACGGTGTTTTCATCTGTACTGGGTGAGTTTTGACAGCAAAGACGGTTCAGAACATATGAAAACAACGGCTAGTAAAGTTCTGTCAGACAATGTATATGTTAATGCTATACTATGGACTTACGTAGTTATATCTGAAAATTTAAACTTTGATATAGGTATAACATGGCAAAGGATGAGTCCTGCTTGATAAAATGCATACATGGCATGTAGCTCTGCATTGTGCACGAATCTGTAAAAACGTCAAATTACCAAAAATGGAGTTGTGTAGTTTTGCGTGAATGCTCCTCATAGAATATATTATACCCAATAACATGTGGGTATAAAGTTTTGTTCTATTACAAATAAAGTTGATATTCTGCGAGATTTATTATTTGAATTTATTATTTTACCCTTTGGTTGAACTGAAATATTAAGATAAGTTTGGCATGGCAACGGGCACTACAATGTAAAGTGTTTCTTACTGTTAAGAAAACAATGACGAATTGACCTACTTAGTAACCAGGTATGAGGAAAAAATCCTTACCAATCTTGCACATATTAGTTCAAGTGCAAATATCGTGCAAATTATTAAATTCAGGTCGACAGTTATATTATAGTTCTTTAGAGAATAAATATCATATACTCGAATTAGTCTTAGAAATACTGGGTGTTCTACTGAAAAATAACAAAATCGTGCACTTAGGTCAGTCATTTTCTTTGTCCAAAAGAGTTGTTTTCTAAAGCTCAATTAAAAAACACGTTTTCTGTAGTTAATAATGCTAAGCTGAGTCGACGATATCCACTCATCCGCAATTTCTAAACCACCTATATATATTTTATTGCCACATCATAATAATAAAAGTATCCATTAAAGTAAACAATACTTAAATTACGAATGTTTTTTTTTTAAGGATCGTGGAGTTGGCAAAGGCAACTCCAAAATTCCCATCCCACCCAGCTTACCCCGGCTCAGCACATTTCGTGCTATTCACAGGTCTAACATGCCCCACCCTGGAAAAACCCCAAGCCCCAGACACCACAAACACCCTGGGAAAGTGCAGTGCTCAGGATTCGAACCTGAGCGACTTTGGTAGAATAACTCCAAGCCAAGCGCTGCGGCCATTACTCTACCGCGGTTCCCTACGAATGTTTAAATTATGACCAGTGAAATTTTGTATGTATTGCCCTTTGTATATGGCGTATACAATTTCACTTTCTTAAATTCATAAATAAAAAATGTTAAGTGATATAAGAAAACGCCAATAATTCACTGAAATTTCAATTATAATCGTTTCGGAGCGTGTTATTCAACACATTAAGTCATGCGTTTACTTTATATTTCACGTAACACAATAGCTATTTAAAGTTACATAGCAACATCTACTTCACGAGTCAATGTAAGTATCTTAAAATCAAATTTGAAAACTTGTTAAATTGTAGATTGACTCTTTTTTCCATTTTTTATGTCAAATCAGCATTTATTGTTTACGTTCTTATATATCACCCGAATGCTATTGTGAAGTATTTTCAATAATCAAAGCATACCTATGAAAATCTTAGATTATGAAAAGTTCTCGACGAATCGTAACAAGTAGCTGGATTGTGCTATTCATCCTCTAATCATTGAAACGCCAACTTCTAAATTAATAGAATTATTTTTTTGATATCTGGATACCGTTTACTGTAGTAATCCATCAAAGGGTAGTGCCATTATACAGTAAAAGTTCCACACTTCCTGGCTACATTTAAGTTTAACTAACTTCTCGTAGAATTTTAGTAGAAGCAAGTTTTATTTCCCAGGAACTTTTAGATTATTAATCGATCACAGACATCTACTATTTCTCCCAGAAGCAAATTCCAGTGCGCTCGGGAAATAAATGGTTTCGAATGCTTCTTCATGTTTAGCGGGGTTTCCTGCATGATTTCTACTTTTCCTTTTCCGCTGTAGGAGTAGCTAGACTTTCGCAGGCACCGAATAGGGCTCCTGGGAATCACGGGAAAGGAAACTCATAGAAATATTCAAATATTTATACCGATCTTTGAAGCAAGTCTGACAGTTGATAAGGAAATTCTATCGGTGACTATGTTATTGATTTTGCTCTCAGTAGTCATATTCTAGGATTGCTCTCGTAAAACAGAAGAAATCGATGTTGCTTCTGTTTTTTATAATAATGAAAAAAATTTATAGGAGCGAAAAATATGAAAAGTGAGTAAAACTTGGGCCTTGTGCTGAAACAAAGTTCTCCGGAACCCCATTTCATTATTAAGGGCTCTGGGAGCCTCCCTAACTACAACTCCTGTTTTTATTACATTAAGTTACGACACCATCGAAATATGATTACCCCTGAGAATAATTAGAGAGACAAGGTGAGCAGAAATGTGCTACATCATGCAGATATAACGGAGTGTGCATTATTATAAGGGGATCGACCACCCTCCGCAAATATTTGAATAAAGTCTCGTTATTCTCGTAATTTTCTTTACGACTACTTACTAAAGTATATAGCCTATAAGACTTTACATAGCCAGACTTTTACGATATAAATAGTAAAATTAAATTCTGTTTCATTTGGAACCTAAACTGTATTCTACAGAAATTACAAGTATAAGCATGTAATTTTACCCGGTTTTCCTTTTCAACCGAAACATAAGAATTTAACAGTATAAAAAAATGAGGGAAACATTTCGTCTAGACTGTCTCCTACTTCAAATATTTTTGCTCATTTACAGCAGGTTAGTATTGCATTTTTATCAACATTTTAGAGTTTATCAGATTAAAATACGCGCATGTTGGTGTTGATAACTCGAAAAAATGAATTTATTCTTTTGCCGAAAACATCCATTTTAAACTGTAGATAACTAAAAATTGTGGTTTACAAAAATGCGTTTCCGTGGGTATGTAGAAAGAATATTCTATATTTCAGCATACAGGGTGAGTCAGCTAAGTTATCCATTAAAAGTGGTTGACGCAGCCCAATATACATACATGGCAACCAAAATCACTTTTTATTTAATTTAAATTTGAAGCAAGATGTTTTCAAATAACGAGGAAACGGATTTGTTGCTAACTTATGATCAATTTAGTTGATACATCAGGTGCTATCCAACTAGACGACCATCGTCTGAAAAAATATTTAGAAGCATTGAAACTTTAAGGAACGAAGGTAAGTCGGAATTGCGAACATGGAAAATGAACTAGAAGTGTTAGAGACAGTGATAAAAAATCCCCATGTAAATCAAAGAGATCTAAGCACATGTATTATTCAACCTTCAGTTAATTCCATACTATAAAAAGTTCAATAATCTTGGTTGCTGTAATTCATGTATGTAGGTTGCATCTACCACATTTAAAGGGCGACAACTTAGTAGACTCACACACTAGTTGGAAATTTAGAGGTTTATTAAATATTCAATCGTAAAACAACACGGACTGTTTTAGAAGGACTTTCTGTATAGATTGTGCAGTTTTGAAACTGTAGTGTTACACAGCACCAGAATTCATTTAAAAATATTATTGCTGATCACTTTATCTCAAACAATCTGCTAATGACTTTTTAAAAGTCTGTCTTTAAGCTCCATTCACTCAAGTAATACATAAATATTACTTATTCAATATCCTTTAAACATTAAAATTATAGTGCATAGAAGAGTTTTGGGGAACAAAACACTTACACCTTCCCCATTTTGTGATGGATTTATTTATTAATACTTCTGCATCAATTTCCTCTATTTACTAAGTTTCATTAAATTTACAATTTTCCTGTTAACCTCAAATTAACTATGTATTAATTTTTGGTTAAGTGTTTTTTTCGTTCTTTAAATTAACCTTATGAACTTGCATTGTTATCACGATATTTAACTTTTCAAGTCAGACATTTCGTTTATGTAGATTTAAAAATAATAGCTTGTCAAAAAATAAATAGAAAAATTTATTTCTCTTGTTCCAATAAAGAAATTAAAAATATACATTTGGAGAAGACTAGGACTTATTAGAGTTTGAACAGCAAAATTACCGAGCGTAAGGTAGTTCCCTTTACGATTAGATTACCAAGGTAAGTATCCTTTATTTTTTCAAGCGCATTAAATAATTAATTTAAAGTCATATGTATATAGCGGTAAGCTTCTCCCAGATAATCTAAAAAGCGCTTTTTGGATTCATGGTAGTTACATATAACAAAATTTAACTTAGATCACGATGAACATCATTTTGGTATTACCAATGTACCAATTGATGTGGAGAATCAATCCGACATAAAATACCTACTTTATATAGTTGGAGGTACTACCAACCAATTCTACTGTAAATCGTATGTATCTATTATTTGTCTATGTATTAATTAGATATCGCTTCCATCTATCTCAATGCTTGTCTTAAATCTCGCCCTAAAACAAGCTAGAACTGAACCCATTATATAAAGGGTGTGGTATGTATTAGACAAAATCAGTAGTTGATTGAAATATACAAATTCCCTTTCACAATGTACGATTCGGTGATTCAGTTCCCTCAGACCTATTATTCCAAAACGATTCTCCATAGACGACACTGCTGCGAGTAGAGATTGATTGAAACCTATAAAATTTTCCTGGATTAGTTAGTAGTTATTCATATTTACAAAGCGCATCTCTTACGGTTCGATATGGTTCATTTCTTGTTTAATAAAATTTTCTAAATAGCTAAAATAAATAATAGTAATAATTCCAATTGCGAAATAAATTGGACAATACTAACAAACAAAAATAATAGCTCAGTGGACAGAGCGCTCGCTTTTTGAGCAAAGTGTTGATTAGGGCTGGGGTTCGACAATTCTCCAAATTGATCGGCAAGCTTAATGCCAAAAACATTCTTTAGAATTTCTGTAGCTGGAATTCGAAGTCAAACTGTAAGTTCCCCGTGTTTCTACCATAGCGTGAAGGAGAAGTACGTGACAGAGAAAAGCCCATGTGCTGTTGGCCAAAATTAATTGTAAAACCATTTACTTTAACAATGACTTGTTAAACGCAAAACATTTATACAAATGTTCTTTTTGTCACCTGCTCCAGTAAATGTGTACCACCGTTATGGTTAATTCATCTCTTACAATCCACAAGAAACCACGTACAAAAGCGTTATTTTGCGCATCCTATTGGTTATCATTGTGTTAAAACTGCCCAATTTTCGATTAAAATGCGTTGTTCATCGGCTAGAAAGAAACTTGTATTAATGGTATTTCTCACGTCTTATTCATGACTATTACGTCAAGACCTTTGCCGTAAGTATTTATAGAAAAATTTGAATAATTATTATTTTTCATACTCT
Source organism: Limonius californicus (assembly GCA_014611495.1). Taxonomy (NCBI): domain Eukaryota; kingdom Metazoa; phylum Arthropoda; class Insecta; order Coleoptera; family Elateridae; genus Limonius; species Limonius californicus. The sequence continues at coordinate 16,852 of JABXWE010002144.1, read as the reverse complement.
ACTGGTTACAGTTGTATGAACAATCCCTGTTACTGTTTTATAAAATAACTACCTAGGAAATTGGGTTATTCTTTGGTATTATGTCAAAACTTAAGAAGAAACTTTCAAATAACACATCTGCTAGCGTATAATCTATAAGGATACGTATACTACTATACCTAAAATCTTAGGACGATTTTTATTTAAATTCGGCCCCGAAATACTCAACTTACCCACACTGAAATATTTTTCATTGTGGAGAATTTTAAAGGGCGGTAGCTAGGGAAATTAGACACTGTTCAGCGAGTTTACTCTCTTACTTACTGGGAGTGTGATACTTACTAATGAAACTTCTTATATAACTTGCACACAGTTTAATGTTTCATTTAGGCGGTAGTTCTTAACATTTGTTGTAATTTACAACAAACTTGACTTTAGTTATTAGAATATCTTGAAAAATTTTAATATCCTGGAGCATTTTAATAATACCATAAATTCTTCAACTTCCACCGCTGTTAAAAAATATACAAACAGTACAACTTCTGCCTGTAAAAACAGCTTTTTTTGTCCCATTGCAGGACGCTTCTTTGCCACGTGCTTTTCCGTAGCGCTAAAGTAGAAGCACGCAGGACCTGCAGTTTAATGTCGAATCCGAACGACAAACATTCAAGAAGGTTTTGGTGTTGAGATCCCACAGTCACTAACCACGTTGGAAAAAAGAATTTTTTGTGGTAGAATGTTTGAATTTTCACAGTACATTGAATCATAATAAATACATCACCCTACAATTAAGACTACCTATATAAATTACAATTCAATGGCTGTTTAGGAGTTGTCCTCCTCTTCAGCCGGTTTGTGCGGTAGGTTGGCAGTTTTGCCCAGAAAGCGAGCGCTCCGCCAACTAAGCTACTAGCACGGCTTTAATATCAATGTACACCAGTAAGATAATTAGTCGATATTTAAGGTTTACTTAAAATATTGAAGATATCAATTTTATAAACCATTTTCGTAGAAAATCACGTTTTTGAAATGGGCTTACATGCGTTAATTGATGTAATTTAAACTGAAAAATATAATTTCAACATTTACAGATGTCCTGTTTTTATACATTAGCATATTATAAGCCATAAGCGTCCAACAAAAAGCAGAGAGTCAGGGCACGTTATACAATCAAATATTTATCTATCATCTAATATGCATGCTGCAATACAGCAAAACGCAAATCCCTTGCATACATTATCAACACTTCAGTTCTTATCTTTCAGCAAGCGACTATATGGGTATCAGCAATTTTCAGCGAAGCAAAAGGTATTAGTTGTCCTGCTGCTGCAGACACTCCTGCGGAAGCGTTACTTATTCCTGTTCCTGTTAATGACAGTGATGGATGTGCTCCTTACCGAAAATTTAGCAACGTATATATAAGTGGGCTCGTCATATTATGTTATGCGGCTTATTTATTTATATATTTACATGTACTCTTGGCGTGTGCAGAATGGTGGAGAATTTCTAAATGCTTTATTTTGAGTACTTGAGAAGCACTTCAAGTCTGGTTCTGAAATTTCTGGCAGACAATTATGGTATTTGCTAATTTGCATCACTCGCTGAGTAAAGGTAACTAAAGTTAAATGTAATTAAGTTTTAAAAAAACGTATTCCACTTGGTTTGTAAAATAATCATTTCAACAGAATATCTTCTATTTCCAGGTGTTACATTTATAATTCTACACATTATATGATTCAGTAATAAGAACAGTGGAATAAGTTTCTTATAATACAACTTTGGGTAAAAGTGCTTTATCTGCAAAAACCGAATAGTTTCAGTCATTTAGGTAAGAATCTCTTAAATATTAGAGTATCTGCTTTCAATTGCATTGTGAAATTTGTTCTGTTCATTGTTTCAATGCCCGCACTGGTTTAAAAATTTGCAGTTGTCCGCACCCTGAGTCAAACTTGGAATAAGATAGTGTTTTGAAGCCTGGATATTCTACCACTAAGCTACTGGAGTGTCCAAAACTGTCTGGTTTATAAATTATGGATATTTGTATCCGCAGTAGTTTCTGAATTTTTCAGTTCTCTGTGCGAGGGGGGAATGTAAATGGATTTATTTTCCATGCGCATCGGTTGTTGTGCCAATAATACGTACGTGGCATTTGTTACATACCGTTAACATTTTTGGTCTTCCTTAAATATCAGGACGTGACATCTAGCCCTAAATAGAAGATAATGAAGAGCAAAAAATGAATAGGGAAATGGTACAAATTGCAGTGGAGAAACAAGAATACCTTTACCAGAATTTAATTTTCAGGTCACAGACAGAATATAAAAAAAATCTCCGATCGCAGATGTAGTACTAATAGAACAACTAATACATCAGGCCAGATGGAAGTTAGACCGATATGGATTTCCTTCTTGCGAAATAAACTATATAAGCAAGAAACTACTCCATACATGTATAATTATTGCAGTGCTAGCCCGCCTTTTTGGACAACATGTCCAATATAGCTGGGGTTCGATCTCCCAAAATAGCATATAAAAATCCAGTACTTCACCGTAATTACACACAATTCCCCAATTTGATGTTGGCAATCGAGCAGTCTCTATTATTTCTGTCATTTAGATGTTAAACTGTAGGTTGTAGTTGTTCCTACCTTAGGTTTAAGGGAAGCGCGTAGTAGAAAATAATGACGGGGTCCAATAGTAGCACGTAAAATCTTTGGCACATCGTACAATAATTCAGAACAATACCATAAATGCAACTTCTATGGTATATTATTAAACCATTTAGATATCTTACTTTCAGAGTTTCTACATTTCAGAAGCAAAACGCAACGTTGCTGCAGAGTAGAGCCAAGGACGCGTTTATAAAAAAAGTATATTGTAGAGATTATCTTTCTTAGAAAGGAGGTATAACTTCTGAAACGAGGATCTACACAAACATGATATCGCAGTTAAACATCTCCATACAAAACACAAATCGCTTCTCCGGACACATATGGCTCTCAAAGCTCTTAGAATAAAATAGAAAGTGCAAGGAGTTTATACGAAATAATGAAAATCTTCAAATTACTCATAGCATTTCAACTGCGAAGGTATTATTGAAATATTGATTCTATTCTCAGTAAGCAACTGTTACAAATTCTCAAAATTTCATATACTGTTATATTAGTTTCATAACTTTCGTAACTTAAAAAAGGATCACATCTTTAATTAAAGCTGGTTAATTTCTGAAACATTCTGTACAGGATATTCTTGATGTGTCAATAAAAAATTAAACCTATAATGTATTATTATCGTATATGATAAACGTATGCATTGGCACTAATTATATATTCTTTGCAATTCAGCTGTAGCCAGAACAATACTTTTTAAAAGTATCGTGATAACGATACCGATAGTTTATCAAAAAAGTATTGCGATATCGATACTCGATGATTTTAAAAAACTATCGTGATACCGATACTCGATATTTGTTTCAAAACATTATGCGATACCGATAGTCGATACATTTTTCAAAAAATATCGTGATCCGATAGACTATACTTAAGATAGTACCGCTACACCTTTAGCGATACTTTTTCGTTGGGGAATTGAACATTACGTTTTGCGCTTTGTCAAAGTTAAACAAATGTTTCATACAAGCATGCTTAAAAGATATTTGCTAAAAATTAAAATATTTCAAGAAGCTTGGCAGTAAAATAAAGTATTGAATATTTTTATTGTTAAACCCCTACAAGTGAAATGATAAATAAATAAATAAAGATAAATATTTGATTGTATAACGTGCCCTGACTCTCTGCTTTTTGTTGGACATATATGGCTTATAATACGCTAATGTATAAATACAGGACATCTGTAAATATTGAAATTATATTTTTCAGTTTAAATTACATCAATTAACGCATGTAAGCCCATTTCAAAAACGTGATTTTCTACGAAAATGGTTTATAAAATTGATATCTTCAACATTTTAAGTAAATCTTAATTATCGACCAATTAGCTTGCTGGTGTACATGGATACTAAAGCCGTGCTAGTAGCTTAGTTCGCGGAGCGCTCGCTTTCTTGGCAAAACTGCCAACCTACCCCACAAACCGGCTGAAGGGGAGGACAACTCCTAAACAGCCATTGAATTGTAATTTCTATAGATAGTCTTAATTTTAAGGTGATGTATTTATTATGATTCAATATACTGTGAAACATTCTACCACACAAAATTCTTCTCCAACGTGGTTAGTGACTGTGGGATCTTAACACCAAAACCTTCTTGAATGTTTGTCGTTCAAATTCGACATTAAACTGCAGGTCCTGCGTGCTTCTACTTTAGCGCTATGGAAAAGCACGTGGCAAAGAAGTGTCCAACAATGGAACGAAAAAAGCTGTTTTTACAGGCAGAAGTTCCACTGTTTGTATATTTTTTAACAGCGGTGAAAGTTCAAGAATTTATTATATTATTAAAATGCTTCAGGATATTAAAATTTGTCAAGATATTCTAATAACTAAAGTCAAGTTTGTTGTAAATTACAACAAATGTTAAGAACTGCCACCTAAATGAAACATTAAACTGTGTGCAAGTTATATAAGAAGTTTCATTGGTAAGTATCACACTCCCAGTAAGTAAGAGAGTAAACTCGCTGAACAGTGTCTAATTTCCCTAGCTACCGCCCTTTAAAATTCTCCATAATGAAAAATATTTCAGTGTGGGTAAGTTGAGTATTTCGGGGCCGAATTTAAATAAAAATCGTCCTAAGCTTTTAGGTATAGTAGTATACACATCCTTACAGATTATACCTTCTCTAGAATTTCTCTGGCTCGGGTTCGATGTGAAACTGTAGGTCCCCCGTCTTTCTACCTTAGCGCTTAGGAGAATCACGTGGCAGGGAAAAGTCCGATGCCCAGCAGTGGGTAAAAAGGCTGTCAATGATGAATGATGATGATGAAGTAAGTTTTTTACAGGAAGTTTGGGTATATCGAACATAATGTGTGCAATTTCTTAAATAAGTTCACAATCACATCTTTATTGTTACCATCCTCAATTTTTCACTATTTATGTTGTACTTTGAAAGCTATTGATCTGCAACACAAGTCTGTACTGAAGGTACTCCAAAATCTGTGTTTCCGGCTTTAAATATGGTGAAATAATTCGTTCAACTAAAATCGAGGGTTACAATCACACCACCAGCCGCATTTGGATATTGAACAGTTGACAGTTTGTTCTGAGTCTCCGGTAGTTTTGTCTTCTCTATAATTAGTTACTAATAATTTAAGCTATTCCACATCTTGGGATGCTAGGTCATTGATACCGTGGTTTGTCATTTCTTACAGGGTTGTATCTAAAGGATTTAATTTGTGGAAATTTTTGGAAGACCGTTGACCGCGTAGTTGTAAAATATTGAAATCCATTCTTTCAAACCGTGACTTTTTAATAGCTCAAGTATACTCAAGTCATTGGTATGGGAAATTATCTTTCATAAATGAATTATGACGTGAAAACGAATACAGCCATTGGCGTCTGTTTATGCTATCGTCCAGCAGGTTAAAATTTCTGAGAAACACCTGGTAAGTTTAACGATTAATTTACTTCGGACAGCTTTGAAACAATAACAATTGGTTTCATTTTCAATTTTTTGTTAACGGGAAAATGTTTAAAGAATCCGGAAAGAATTTAAATTTATGTTCTGTTGCTAACATCTAAAAGTTTACTAAATAAAAACCTTTCGGGGTTGTCTGGAGTGGAGATAACAAAAAATGCAGTTGCTAGACAAAATGTTATTTTATTACTTTAGCTACATTTTGCATTTTATTCAAATCTTAGTTTTTGCGAATATTTTAAAGTGCAGATCCAATGAGCAAGAGAACTTTACAACTTTCAACTTGAAATACACAAGAAACAAGAAGGAACAAAGAGCAATGCCAGAAATACTTTCGTATTGATTCTTAAAGCTGAAACACTACGATTTTAAATCACAACCTTCGAAAGTGTTTGATAACGGCAAGTCTGAAAAAACATGCCTAGAAAAGTTTATACATTTTTGAGTCGTAAAGCTGTTTCCTTAATTTGGAACTACAGAACTGTTATAATCATACTATTATGTTAGTTATGTTTAATTCCGATAGGAAACCACGTAAACTAAATTTTCAAATTAAATGGATACCTACTCCTGGAAGTATTAAGTTTTCAGCTATACTATTATTCCAAATGGTCCATCTTGAAATATCTCATTCACTTATTTTAACGCAAACTAAGTGTTCAAGGATTACGCTGAGAACGTGCGGATCCTGCTAATTCTCTTGTAATTTAGCATTTCCCGACATCCCATCGGGTATTATCTTCTGCAAAGCTTGGAGGATCTTGATTTCTAGATAGTGTACTTTAGGAACTTAGGCTGTATAGAAGTACAATAGTTTTGTTAACAGTTGACGAGGCTGCATAAACAATTAACTTGGTAAATATTAACCTAGGCAGAGATGTGGTTAATTAATTTCAGTAACACTCCGCAAGGGTTATTAAACTTTGTTTTTATTGGTTATTAAACTACAATAGATTCCAAATTACTAATTTCATAAAATACGGGTGAGTTTAATGGTTATTCATTTATCATCCCGATAAGTCTGTTTTAACCTGTCCGTCCCTCTCCGGTTCTTCAATTGCCGCTATTACATTTCCAGCAATATCTAATCGTCCAATTATAACTGATACGTATAGCATACAAAGTAATTAATTCCAGCGAGGGGTGTGAATTATGATTTAGTCTACACCTGGTACACCCTCTTACAGATGGCGCCGCCCATGTAATTCTCTCTAAATGTCCCATCAGAACAATTACGCAGAGAAACGGTTATAGCTGTGCACCACCACCGTAAACTGTAATACTGTTGCAGCAACTCTCCATAACAGTTGATGATAAGCTTCTGTTTAGAATGCGGAAGTAAAAGGATGTGGAATAAGACATGATAGATACAAAATTGGTTTATAGATAATTTAATAGATTTACGATTAACAAAATTCAAGAACATTTCGTTCGTTCGGAAGATGTTTACAAACATTACCACACATATTAATATAATAAAGTAATATTTTTTATCTAATTACAATAGTTTACTTTTAATAGGAATGTTTAGCTTTAACACTAAAAGAACTCGTCTGACAATACGGAAATTAATTGAAGAAAAACTACGTGAGCCAGTGGGCTCCTACGTTTTGTTTGCTGTGTTTTTTTTAATAATAAATCTGCTGTATGAGAATTTAAAACAACTTTACTGTAATGTATCGATCAGTGTTTCTTATGCTTATGCTTATGCAGAAGTAACATTTAAAGTCCTTTCATTTTTTAGGGGATTGATGCTGCATATTCAAACTTAATATAATAAAATAAATAATGATGTTATTTTAACATATTTTTCAGTATAGAATTTCAACAACGACAACAATAATGCTATACTATACACCCAAAGGCTCAGGAATGTTATTTAAAAATAATTTTAATGTAATTCTCTTGTTTGGGTTGGTAGAATCAATAATTTTACCACATTTTACCTCCAACTAATTTTAGCAGTCACCAATAATTTACCGCTTCTTGTTATTGCTTGTGGCTCTCTGAATGAAATAATGTCATTCAGCAGTCACAACGAAACAAATCTCCGACCAGTCGGAGGTTAATACAGTTAGGTTTAATAGAGATGTGTAGCTGCTGTTATTGTTGTCATTTTTAATTGTAAATTGTTAAATACTACACAAAATATTAAATAAGTAAGTATGGACAACCTCATCTGAGACAGTGTTTGCTTCGTATTTTGTTTAGCAACATAATTTTAATGTTGGGAGAGCTATTTTTAGTAACAGCAGTAGTTGTGGGTACACTACAAGTTACTTAGTAAAATTTGTAGCTAACCCACGCTGCAAAATACTTTTCTAAAGTGGCTAGCTCCACTTCTTCTTCTTAGAGTGCTTTATCTCTTACGAGACGTATAACGATCTTCTCTCTACACTACAGCTACTACTAAAGTAGTTGTTTTGCTACTTATCACAGACGTTTAAGTGAAGCCTAACGGTAGCTGTAGGGGCCTTGGTGGAGTAGTGCGGATACGCACTGACACTTGAGGTCATGCGAAATTCGGTCCGATCGGTCGAGGTATCGAATCCCGACTAGGCGACCACATTTCGCTTAGTTAAGTTTAGGGTGCATGTTGCATGAATGCTTAGTGTGTATGGGACGCCCACACCCCCCTGAAATAATGCGAAAGCGGTTTTCAGGGGGGGGGCGGTATTATGAATGAATGAGAAAATAAAAAAAAACCTTAGCTGTAAGATTTTTGTCTTTTCTTTCTTGTTGCCTATCATTTTGTAGAGTCAGCAACAAAGCCTATTTAATAACGTTCATGCATGTTTACATTATTAGATAAAGAACAACTTGCTGCTTTAGCAAGTTGTAACACACTAAGCACAATGACCAAATTAAATGTTTGAAGGTATTAATACAGGATGTACAAGATTAAATTTTATTACTACCCTTGTTCTTGTTGTGTATAATCACTGGTTTTAAGAATTGAATACACTAAATGCTATCTGCCACTGTAATAATTTGCATATTTATTAAATTGGATTAAATTGAAAAATTTTAGTTAAAATTTTAATCAAATTGGAAATTTTCTCCAGAAATTATTTCAAATTCTCGTTATAATTTTGGAGAAAAATAAGTTCTCGATTGGTTAGGCATATTTGTGTACTTTTATGTAGCTTCTTGAGCTACAATCGCTGCTTTTTGTAGCTCGATACTGCTACAAGCTACTTCATGTTTCAAGCACGTTAGAAATCTATAAAGAGCTAGCTAGATAAAGTACCACAAGAGAGATTTCGTTCAGCCGGCTGTAATTGTTCTGAATAACATGCCAACATAAGAACATGTAAGTGTTTTCATTTTTATAAACGCCATCTGAAATTGCCCTCTTCAGTTGAATTTAAAACGAATTGCAGTAAGTAATTAAAGTAATCTGTATCAAGGTATAAATTGTGTGGGTACTTTATATTTAAGTGCCAGATAATTATCTAACTGATTCTAATTTGGAAGAGAAATTGCAGAAATCTGTGCCGTATGCAGACGATGCTCAGGTGTAACCGACGCGACGTGGACTTTGTGGCAAAGGGTACGGAAGTAACTTATAAATTATATGAAAATTCGATTTAAATTAGATCCCATGCATCGAACAATAAATCATGAACGTTTATCTTACTATTTGGAAGAGAATACATTGACAGCTTTTATAAGTGATTGTAGTTGCATTTTTGACCGCAATTTTCACTAGGACAGATAAACAAAATATTATTCTAGCGCCACAAAATCAACATCGTAGATACAAACTACTTGTTCTCAAAGTTATGTGGATAATTTTCATGACATTAGGCAGTGAGGGTATTGCATTTGGAAATAGCTCGTGCTGTGCACTCGTGTCATTTTAAACTAAGCAGAACAGCCAGTCATGATGGTGCTGCCAAATCTGTCGACATAACTTTAAGTACAACGAAAACAATTCGAATGAAGGATATATTAGTTTGAATTAATTACAGCAATTCCCTGTAGATGCAGTCGAAACACGTATGGAATAATTAACTCGGAAAACAGATTCAGAACAATTTTTGAATTAGTGTTTGTAGTACGTAGTTGTAATTGCACATACAAGGGCCCACCCATTCGTGATTCATTAGATAATTTGCATGCCATACTCTATACAACTTAAAAAAAAATGTGATTACACATGCAGAACGGGAACGAGGTCTTATCCGTCAAATCTTGTAAACATAGTGTACCTTTTGCCGGATGGGATACTTAGGTCGTGCATTTGAGTTGGAAATACGCCGGCAAGAAGGTTACAACGTACAATCACGAGGCGCATATCCGCGTGGCTGGCTGCACGGAAGGTTGCTACCCTCACCTTGCCCGGGCTTGCATAGCTCGTTTTAGGGGTAGTTATAGCTACACCATTCGCATTTATACTATAGATTTATTCTCCAGCGAGCCCCAAACTTTACTATACTTTATACGTCGAGCTCTGATGACGGTTCTTAATCAGGGAATGCGATACTGTTTCTTTCTAAGGAAAAATAATGCGTTTGCTTTTCATTCTGTTAGGGATTAGGAAAATGTGCGGGTATTTTATTGCATTTCTTTAAGTAAACTAAGTAATTGAATATACTCATCTATAAATAAATGAAACTTACGTTCTCAACACAATTTAATACCACTTATATTTATCTACATGTTGTGTTATTGAAGTAGCGTTATGAATCTCTGTTAATGTTATTAACCTTTACTTTACGGCCGTCAATGAAAATAGGTTCGTCTCCGGTTGCTTTTTTATTTATTAATTGGAGTAAATAGTGTTTAATAAACACCTGAATGTTTGTTAAAGGACACGAACAGGTATTGAGTTTCATTTCTATCATCTAAATTTGTTATTCCCAATTAAACAGTCTATGGGAAAAATTTTTTCTGATTGAAAGCCCGACGTATGTTCTTGTTCATCTTCTTTTTTTTTGTACGTAGTCCAATGGACCGTTAAGCACCTGCAATGAACAGGTTCTATACAGGGTGATTCTAAACATTTTTGTCAGAACAATGTACAGTTGTGCGTGAAAAGAGGTTGAAATCTGACCCAGAAATGAACATTTTCTGTAAAAATTTGTAAATTAAGGGTATGTGTTTAGATTGCCATTTTTATTCGAAACTTAAATATCTTTTAGATTATTATTATTATTTTTGGATAATAGAATACTAGTTCAGAAGTTATAAAGAAACTTAGGTTAACCACCTCGTTTTCAAGATATGCCCCAGTTTATAAATTTTTAAATTCCATTTTTCGCAACAGCGTCAGATTTCATCCACTTTTCACAATCTATTGTACATTTTTCTCGACAGGAAACTATGCTTGGACCAGTGGTGGCTTGTACTACAGGGCACAAGGGCACGTGCTCACCCAACCACCAAGATAAACACAGAAAGAAATTCGCATGTAATTCAGTGCATTATTTTAATTTCATTATTTTAACGATGGTATGAAATTTTCCTTCCGCACCACAGGCGCGGCTAACACGCTCAAAATTATTTTCCGGGGAACGATCTGATTTGTACCTATGTAGAGGACAATTCGTTTGCCTATCGGTTATCTTCGCTATACGCGATATACCAGGCGTGTTGGGCACCGATCGCTTCGTTCCCTATCCTCAATCACCGTTTGGATTTGTTGCGATAAGTTACGATGGGGCGTCCGTAATGAGTGGTAAGACAAATGGTCTCCAAGCCATTATCAAAAGAACATTTCCACATGCACATTATATTCACTGTTACGCGCATCATTTTAATTTAATTATTGAACGAGCGGCACAGTGCAATAAAAATGTAAAAATTTTCTTTCCAAATTTGCAGACATTTTCAAGCTTTTTTTTCTCGTCGCCAAAAGGAACGGCAATTCTTGATGAAATAGTCAAACGTAGATTACCACGCGCTGCTCCTACATGGTGGATTTTCAAAAGTCGAACTGTGAACACATTATTTGAACACCAGGATTCTTTCAAAGAATTTTTAGACAACATTATTGACGAAGATGGGATGGATTCAGTTACTATTAGTGAAGCAAGTGGTTTATTGAAACATTTGAATTGCCCGGAATTTTTCTACTGGATGAAAATATTTCATTTCATCATGCCACATGTTAAAATATTATTTAATCAGACTCCAATGCGCGGGATTGACAGTGCTCAACTGCAAAAGGCAATTGAACAATTCCAACAGCAAATTATTCGAATTAAAAATTCTACTGACAATGACAATCAAGAACGCAATAATGAAGAACCTGCAAGTAAAAGACAAAAAACAACATCTGGAGATAACAGAGCTGTTATTGCAAAGGAAGTATGTGACACTATTTTAAGCCAAATTAGCGCCCGATTTGATTTTAGGGATCACTTAAGTGCAGCTAAATTATTTCATTCTCAAAATTTTAAAACTTATAGGCATGCATTTCCACAAAAATATTTTGATGAAACTGTGAAATCTTATCCTATGTTGGACAGTGTGACATTGAAAAGTGAACTTTCAGCAATTTATGAGCGCGATGACATGTGTGACGTAGGTGGTATTTTGCCACTTTTAGTGTTTATAACAGACAACAAGCTAAAAAAGGTTTTGACGGAAAACTGTTCTGAGAAGCACAATGTCAGAAGATCGACTGAACGCATTGGCGGTCCTATCAACAGAAAAGAAGTTCGTCCAGTTTATCCCGGATTTTGACAACAAAGTCATAGACGTCTTTCCAGCATGAAAAATAGGAGAATGGATTTTATGTACAAAATATAGGTAAGTTTTTTCTTGTGCCCACCCTCTTTCCTAACTCACGAGCCGCCACTGGCTTGGACTGCTAGGTTTCCAAAGCAATCAAGGTGATCAAAATCGAACAAGAAACGAAAACGTTATTTGCATTTTTATGAATTGATGCAAAAAAAACTTTGAATCTCCACACCTACGTAATGGTGCCGAAATTAAAAAGAAATTACTTAGTGATTTAGGTGTTAACTAACCTCAGCTATGCATGGTTAAAAGTGTGTGTAATGGGGTACAAAATAATCAAAAACCTACCGCATATATTATGGACCGATGAAGCTTCTTTCACATGAGATGGTATCAATGATTATCATAATTTTCATGAAAGGGCTGCAGAAAATCCTCATTCAAGAAGACGCTCGCATTTTTAACATAGATTTATGTTAATATGATAGCTGGTATTCTTCATGAACGTCTGATTGGACCGTTTGACTGCCACGCCGTTTGAATGGTGCAAATTACGAATATTTTCTAGAAAACTCTTCATCCTTATTACTGGAAGATTCGCCATTAAATATTACACGTCCAATGTGGTATCAACGCGATGGGGTGCCAGCACATCAATATCACTGTGTTAGAGCTTGGCTTAGCGCACATTTTTCGGAAAGATGGATTGGAGTAGGAGGACCCATAGTATGGCCACCGCGTTCGCCGGACCTGACTCCGTTAGATTTATCTTTGGGGTCACATGAAACAAATTTTTTTTGCAACTGAAGTGCACACAGTAGAAGAATTACGCCAAAGAATACAGCAGGTTGTCGATATTATTAGGAATAACATAAGAACCATATTAAGAACGCAGCGATCTCTTCTGCGACGTACGGCTTTGTGTATCGAACACAATGGAGATAATTTTGAACATTTCTTGTAAATAAAATAATTAAAATGTATTAACAAAAGATTTATTTAATAAAATTCGTTGAACTAAAATTTAGCCATATAAATTATGAAATAAACAATAACTCGTTAACGGTTACGTTTAGGACATGTGTTTATGTGGGCTTTTCTAAACTAAATAAGTTCTGAAAATTATCTTTGCCGGTACATCCTGTATATAAGCTGTAGAGTTCTAAAGTATTCAATTTGACGAAGACATATTATAGCAGTTTTTACTAAGAATGACATCAAAAGCTTTAAGAGGTATGATTAAAATATGAAATACAAATTATGCAATACGGTAATTTAAATAAAGAGGAGCTAGAAGCTCCGTAACAAAGAATTTTTAGATACACAATTATATAAATTTTCTTATTTCGGTCATACTTTCAACCTAGTCTGACAGTAAAGCTCCATAATAAGTTCAAATAGGTATCTGGAAAATGGCACATCGTACAAAACAACAAGAATACCCTTTTTAAAAACATTAAATTCTAGATCTAATCTCGTATTTCAAAAATTGTAAACACTGAATCCTATTATTTTCTACAGTTATTATTAAAGGATGGTTATACATGTAACTTTACATCGTTAGTGTGGAAATTTTATTAAAATCGTTTAATGAATTCCTTAAATAGTGAAAAAAACAATTTTACCGGTTTTCAGGAGACAATTCACAAATTGAAATTAAAAACGAAATAAATGTAGGAGGTATATAAGTGTTGAATGTAACACTTATCCTCGAAGTTTGGTATAGTATATTTCACGTACCCTGTATACTAATAAGGGGAATCAATTGTACAGTATTTTATTTGGATGCTAAAGAAATACGTAATTAATACTACTAAACCAATATTGTATTAGGGGTCTAATGACAACATGAATTCGTTTTCAGTAATTTGACATTTTGTTCCAATTCTACAATTTTTGAAAAACCGAAGCGTTTTATTTAAGAAATGCAACAACGTAAATCAGCGTATTATCATGCATGATCGTATGATTATCATAGGATTTCTTTCATAAATGTATTTAACATTTACATCAATGTGAAAGTTTTGGGTTATTTGAGAATGTTTCGTTATATTTTAAATACAGTACTGACCGCCTATATGGAACCCGATTGTATTAAGCTCTTGTTTATTATGAACCGTTATAGATGCCGATTAATTCGTTCGTTAAGTGCAATGCAAATTGTTTCGCTTGTAATGAACTCGCGTTTCGCTATAGTGAACTTTCATATACGAGGCTTGTTCAACTGAAACCCATTTTTGATCAACTTAGCATTGAAAACAAATGCAGTAATTCACATGACGTTTGTTAATGTTAGTAGGTAGTGTTTGTCAGCAACACATTAATAAGTTTCTGGTGTTTGAAGATGATTCTAACTTTTAAAACGATATTGAAATAGCGTTTGTTGTTGAAAATTCGTCCAAGTTTGATCAGGGTGCGGTCTTACAATTTTTATGCGCTGAGGGTGTGCAGTCATTGCAGATTCATACACAAACGTAAGCAGTGTATGGAAATGCATGTATTGCGTACCCAACTGTGAAGGAATTGTGCCGAAAATATAAGAATACAAAAAAGGGGACTACGGATGAGCCGCGACCAAGTGTATGGTGTACTGCATTAATAGAAAATAATATAGCATGTGCGGAAGGCCTTATTAGAGAAAATCGTTGAATTTCAATTAGAGAATTTCCAGAAATTGTTGGTGCGAGTGTAGCATCTGTCCATAGTATTGTTCATAATCTGGGTAACAGGAAAGTTTGTTAGCAATGGATTTCTCGTCTCTTGTCTAATGAATAAAAAAGCTTGCAAATGGGCTTTTATCTCTGTAACACCTCACAGACTATAGGCAGAATGGTGATGACTTTCTTCTGTCAATAGCTACTGGTGAGAAAACTTGATGCCATTACTATGAGCCATCCAGCAAGTTATCGTCGATGCAGTGGAAACATTCAAGTTCACCACCACCGAAGACGTTAAAAACACAACCTTCTGCAGGCAAGGTGATGTTACCATTTTTTTCGACCATGAAGGACCCTTGTTGATAGAGTTTAAGGAACCTGGAGTAAATGTCAATGCAAATTTGTACAATGAAACATTGCACAAGCTTTATCAAGCAACACGACGGAAACGTCCAGGAAAACTTACGCATGGGGTCATTTTGTTGCACGACAATGCTAGGCCTCATGTTGCTAACGTGGTAGAAGAAAATCTTCAACGAAAGAAATGGAGGGTTTTAGAGCATCCACCCATAGCCCGGATTTATCAATTTGCGATTTCCATATTTTTGGATCGCTGAAAAAGGCCTTCATCATCATCATCATCCAGCCTATATTTGAGTCCACCGTTGAACAGAGGCCTCTCTTAACTGTTTCCAACCAGATCGATCCTGTGCGTCTCTCATCCAATGTCCTGCCAGTCTTTTGATATCACCGCTCCACCGTGTTGGGGTCTACCTCAGTTTCGTCTGTCTGTGCGGGGTGGTCTCCACTCGGATATCCTCTTTGTCCATCTTGTGTCTGTCAGTCTCGGAACATGTCCTGTCCAATTCCATTTCAGCCTTGTTATGTTCTCGATAATGTCGCGTACTCCAGTTCTTTTGCGTATTTCTGTGTTTCGTACACGATCTCTCAATGTGATGCCGATCATAGATCTTTCCATTTTTCTTTGGATAACTTGGAATTTTCTTATTGATGTTTTTGTTAGCGTAAGAGTTTCGGCTCCGTACATCAGGGTAGGCAGGACACAGTGGTCGTACACTTTCCTCTTTAGACTCATTGGTAGGTTACTGCTTAAAACATCTCTGAGTCTAGGCTGCCCATCCTAAGTCTATTCTTCGTTGTAGCTCATGTGTTTGGTTGTCTATACTTAGTGTAATTTCATGGCCAAGGTATTTATATGTTCTCACTTCTTCTATAATTTCGTTGTTTATTATTGTCCCTCCGAGTACCAAATTATTATTTTTGTTTTTTGCGTTATTATACAGAGTCCCACTATTCCTGTTGCTCGCACTAGTTCCGTTAACATTTCCTTTGCTTCGCCCAAGTTGTCCGTCACTATCATTATGTCGTCGGCGAATTTTAGATTATTGAGTTTTTCGCCGTCTATGCCGATCCCTCTGTTTCCCCAATCAAGTGTTTTGAATGCGCACTCCAACACTGCATTACAAAGTTTGGGAGATATAGCGTCCCCTTGCCGGACACCTCTTTGTATTGGAAACCGATTGGTCTCCTTGTGAATTTTTACGCTTGCCGTTGAGTTCTTATATATTATAGATAAGGCGGGTATATCTGCAGTCTATGCGCGATTGATCAAGAGCAGCTAGAATAGCTTCTGTTTCGATAGTATCAAACGCCTTTCTGAAATCTACAAATATAATTGCCAGGGGTCTGTTGTATTCGATAGTATTCTCTATTAGCAGTTTTGCTATTAACAGGTGATCGTTTGTGCCAAACCCAGCTCTGAAAGAGGCGTTTGTTGCGTATTAACTATACGCGATTGCTTTAGCACTAGCTACCATTAATGAAATACTTGTGCTTGGTTTTGTATGTTTTATTATAAAAATGCTGGCTGCACACTGCAACGATTGGTACAGGAATGCATATATGCAAAACTCTAGCTGA
>JABXWE010002143.1:0-11073 GCA_014611495.1 Limonius californicus | reverse complement strand
ATTCGGGCTACAAATCAAAGGCTTAGAGAAACAGGAAATATCCGTCCTGCTCCCAATGCTGATAGAGGCCGACCAAGATATGTTAGAAACGGAAATTTAGAAGAGGAGGTACTGGAACTTGTAACAGATGATCCGGGCACTAGCGTGCGTGCTCTTTCTAAAGTTGTTGGTGCCTCCAAGACCACCGTTTATAACATCTTGAAGGAAGATCTACTTTATCCGTTCCATAAAGTAAGAGTGCAGCATTTATTAGAGGAAGATTACGAGAAACGTGTTAGCTTTTGCGATTGGTTATTAGAAAAACATAGAGGAAATGCAAAGATTTGTAAACAACATTCTGTGGACAGACGAAGCGACATTTACGAGAAATGGCATCTTTAACTCTCACAACCAACATATCTGGGCACATGAAAATCCTCATGCTCTGCACCACGGAAATTATCAAGTTCGGTTTTCAGTGAATGTTTGGGCAGGAATCGTAGATAGTAAACTCTTTGGGCCTTTTGTACTACCTAACCGATTAAATGCTGAGAACTACTTAAATTTCTTAAATAACGACCTTCCACCTTTATTAGAAGATGTTCCTTTGCAAGTTCGTCGGGATATGTGGATGCAACAAGACGGAGCTCCAAGGCACTACGCTGCTAGAGTTAGGCAATGGTTTCACGAAAATTATCCACGAAAATGGATAGGTCGCGGAAGTAGGGTAGCCTGGCCTCCACGAAGTCCCGATTTGACGCCACTTGATTTCTTTTTGTGGGGTCATTTGAAAAACTTGGTATATTTGACGCCTGTTGAAAATTACGAAGATTTGGTACAGCGTATAGGTGAGGCGGCGACAACCATAAACGAAGACATGCTGCGGCGTGTCCAATTATCCATTATTACAAGGGCAATGAAATGCCACGAAGTTGGAGGCAGAAATTTTGAACAATTTGTAAATTAACAAAATACAAAAAGGGTTGTGCATAATGATTTTGGTTTTATTATTTAAAATCCAGCAGAATGATTCAAACAATTTAAAAAATATCAGATAAGAGTAATAATGAACAGTCTAATTTTTAAATCAACATCACTGTCATTCAGTTTATTAATTACCTCTTTTTACCAGACGCGGTTAAAAATGATAAATGAATATTATGTAATTTAAAAATTTAAATGATAAAAACGTAATTTTTGGACATCTCGATTTTGCTTCATGTAATGTCGGCCTACTAATTAAATTCTCCATAAATGCAAAGACATCGTCAACGTTGCCAAGTATAATATTCTTTAAGTGTCTCGTGTGAGGAAACTAAGCACTATAGGAAGTTCGTGTTAGTGTTTTTGAGGACTGTATTTCTTACAGAAGAGTGCTACCTGAAGCTTTTAAGGTATTTAAAGGACACCCTGTATAAATAGTGTGAATCCAATTTACTAGTCGTGGATAAAGTATAGTATTCAGCTCGCGGTAATCGCAATAACTCACTTGGAGGATTACAGCACTTGCCTGCGGCTCGTGCTGCGTAAGTTATTGCCTACATTACCGCTTGTTGAATAATATACTATTTCTACTGTGAGGCACTAACCCAGTGAGGGAGGGCGATGGTTTTAGATACTCTCCGAGTACCAAGATAGCAGCGTGTGAGCGTAGATTTTCGGTCACCCATTCAAGCGATGACCGTGCGGATAGTTGCTTAACTTTGAATACTGTTTGACCAGCACTCGCATTTGTCTGTCACACTGCTTTTCAGCTTAACTTCTTAACCCATGAAGTCCTACTTTCAGAGTTCTCGCCGCCAGAAAAACTTTACGTACCTTGTTCAGGATCGAACCGCGTCCCTTGGATGGATAAGCAAGTGCGCTAACCACTAGAATACCGAGGCCAGCCTGATTAATTAGTTATTCTTAGCGAAAATATCAGTCTAATAACCAGGTAGATGAATTTAAAAAGAAAATAGAAAATAGCAGCAGCTAAGGACATTAAAGAAGCCATTTAAGGCTACTGGCTAAACATTCAAAAATTTGTTTAAATAAAAGAACAGTAAATTGTTGCATTTCTTGTGATAATGCAAGCTAGTGTTAAACACTATATCACACTGTCACATCAGACACCTTAAAAAATGCTTAAGCAGCGCACTATTAGATACTAATGTAAAATTAGTATTAGTTTTCTTTAGAATACATTGTTTATGGATATGCAGTAGGGTTTGAATATGAATTTACTTAATTATGTTGTTCGTATAACTTACTAATTAAAGACAATTGCATTCTGTAAATTGACATTGGTATTTTAAGTTGTGTATTTCTGATAATATCAATTATTTTGGCAAATACAATATTTTCTAGTGGGAACGCGCTGAAGCAAAGAAAAACTAAGACTTCAGCATTCTTATATTTAAGGTGGTTTTCTTTAAATAATTCACTTTAAACAAAAATTAAAAGAGAGGGGAAAGCTTGCCGCTTTGCAAAGTAATAATATAATAGTACAGCATGACATAAATGAAAAAATGGAAGAGGGTTACTTGATCCGTAGATGTACATATATTCAAGGGAATATAATTTTATCTATACGGGGAAAACTTTACTGTCCAATATTTTTTTTATTAGTCGTTTTTTATTGATATCGTTACCTTTTTATTTATATTTTATTCAGGGAAATATTTATTTGCATGGAAATTTTGAATACTTTGATAGATGAGGAGGGCCTTTAAGAGAAAAAATATAATAAAATATTGTGATGGCATAGTAGCATTTTGCTTAAATTTCTAGGTCTTTGATGTGTAAGAAGCTCTTATATAAAATGTTGTTTGAGAACATCGTTATGGTTATTCATATTAGACTTTATAATATCTGTACGAGTATTTACTGAATTGTAAAGCTTTACGATAACCGATGAAAATGTAGTAGAATGAATATATCGATAACGTGAATATCTTACTTGTAACAGTTCTTCAAATTATTTACTTACTTACCTAGTCGGTTACCATTCGGTGTTGAATTTATTGATATTCCAAGCACCAGGTTTTGCGTATATGTCTCCATATCTTGCTGTACCTCGCTCTTCCTTCTGATTTTAATACATCCAATCCTTCGTTTTCATGAGCTCTGATCGTAGCTTGTTTTTGGTCTACCTCTTTATCGCTTTCCATGAGTTTTGAATTTCCAGACTACTTTTGGAATTCAATCATCCGTCAGTCTTCCATTGTGATCAACCCAGTCTAGTTCATTACCTTCTATGACTTTTCCGAATAGCTTGCTTTGCAGGTGTTTCCTAATGGTGTTGCTCATAATCCCTCAGGAATTTCATTTTCGCAGACTCCATCTTCCTGTTTTTTTTTTGTAAGGACTTAGCATTCCCTGCTGTAGGTTAGGGTGGGCACATAAACTGAGTTATATACGGCCATCTTGGTGTTGTTAGAGATTTGTTTATTTCCAATGAGACTCGTGGAGTGGAAGATCTTACC
This sequence comes from Limonius californicus, assembly GCA_014611495.1. NCBI lineage: Eukaryota > Metazoa > Arthropoda > Insecta > Coleoptera > Elateridae > Limonius > Limonius californicus. Next base: position 7,627 of record JABXWE010002143.1, on the reverse strand, counting down.
TGCGGTCCCCAGTCTGTGGTTTAGTGTTATCATGCTATCACTGCTAATCGTAGTACCGAGGTATTTAAAAACATCCATTTTTCTAGGTCAGATCCATGTAATTTTATAGTAACTTGTAGCGACCTTATTCCAATACTTATTGCCTGCGTTTTCCGATGTTGATGGTCAAGCCTTTGTTAACTAAGATGCAGTCCCACAAATGAAGGTTATTTTGTAAGTTTTGGGCACTATCAATCTCCGTACACTAGCTTCGACAAATATGCTGGCTGCATGCGATGGTACCCCACGGCCCATTTCCTTCTTGATCTGTTTCTTTGATTATCTCATCCATTATTAAATAAAATAATATGGGACTCCCTATATTACTGCGCAGTATGATTTAAATGACTTGGATATTCGGGTATGGGTTGTCACGTAATTCACACCCTCATGGTACATGCTTTCTACGGCAAGTATTAGGTCTCAGTCTACTGTCTTCTTTCTCATTGTTGTCCATGCAAGTTTTTGGTCAATTCTGTCGATTGCTTCCTCCAGCAACCTTTTTCCTCTTTCTATTGCTTTTTCTAATATCTGTCTTACGGAGAAGATGTGGTTATCGATTTTGGGTGGTCTATGGGAACGGAAATCACACAGCGGTTCTTCTAGTAAAACCTGGGTTTTCAGTTTCTTTTCCAATATTCTTCGCAGAGATTTGCTGCTGCACTTAGTAGGCATATCTCCCTGTAGTTTCCGTAAACCTTGGAGTCATCTACTTTGAATAACGGAGTGACTACTGCTTCCTCCTAGTCTTCTGGCATTGTTTTGTTAATTCAGGCTAGATTTAATACATGGAGAAGCATCTTATTGCTGTTCTCTTTAAAAGTTTTAACATTTCATTAGGAACTTTATCATACCCTTCTACTTCACCCAGCTTCAGTTTTCTTTATGTTAGATTAATCTTCTATTTTGAGTGTTCTATCTCTTACGAGATATAACGATCGTCTCTTCTACGCCTATGTTGGGCGTTTTAAAGTACCACAGGCATAGAGGACCTATAGCTTAATGTCGGCTCAGAATCACGCGGCTCCAGTGAAGGTTTTCTAGAATAATACCTCGCTAGTTTGCCAATGCCTTGCTAGGGAGAATGACCGTTATAAATCCGAAGTTCTGGTACCGAGAATTGAATCCAGGACTTTTAGCCTAGAAGTCTAAGTGATATCTTCTAGGCCATGACCGCCTTTAGATTATCCATTGGTGAAAATGACCCCTTTACAAAAAATGATTACTACATTTCATTACCAAGAAAGGAATGCAATCGTACAAGCCAAAGCCTCCTGTAGCTAGTCATATGACTTTTTATTTCGATATTTTCAGTAGCTGAATATATAAATACCTCTAAACTTTAAATTTTTTGAATGTCTTTGATATGGTATATAGTTTCTTGAACAAAGGGCTATTACTTGCAATTTGCTGGTGGCTTTGAGGCTTTCTGTAAAAGTTTAAAACTCTTTTGTTGGTAATCTGTTCATAAAATGAGGCTGATGGATGGTGCAAACTTGGAGTGCAACGAATTAGAGCATTTTTAAGGTGCATTATGAAAATCTTATTTGACAAATGATGCAGGGATGCGATGTGTGAAGATAATAGCTAGCTGTGTCAATAAAGTATATTTATCTTATTTGTGTCTAGCTTTGGAACAGTCAAAGTAAGCTGAAGTTATGCAATATCCATTTTTTGGTGGTGCATTCAGATTAAATTCACTTTGCTAATATTAATAAATTGTAAAGCTCAAGTATAAACAAAAATTTATATTCACATGACAGCATTCGCAAAGTAGTAGAGAAAATAAAATATGTACATCAGTTTAGTTCTGAGTTTCATTAACAAAGTTCTTACTGTGGTAATACATTATAAGTTGCAGGAGTTTCTAAGACTAGTTGTGGGAAGTTGTTGTCATTACGGTCATTTCATAGAAGGAAGTCTAGACGCTGCACCTGAATAATTATCTGAGTAATTGACATTGCAATAGGTTGCTATAACTTATATTAAATATTAATATTATGATAAAGGTAGTTTAAATTTGGGAAACCAGATTTAGGTTCATAAATGGAATGCTATTAATTTTCTCGAATTATCCGAATAAACATGACGTAATGGTCGTTGCAATTTATTGCAAATTGCATGGTATTGTCGTATTAGACACTATTAAGTACTATCCATTAGATACTACAACAAGGTAGTTGTGGAAGCGGTGGATTTGATATGAGCAATAGGGGAATGCTAGTTTACTAAACTGCTTGAAGTAAATATTTGATTTAACAAATTTTGATGTCATCTATTAGAAATCTGTAGGTTTGATTTATTAATTTCCGATGTATAGAAATGTTTGTAATTTTATTCATTCTTCTATTATACCTTGAACTGTATCTAAAATGAGTTTAAATGTAAAATTTCCTTAAGCCTCATTTTCTTAAGGGATTCTAAAGTAACCTAGAAATTCAAAATCTAGTGCAGCCTTTTTCTATAGGAAATGCAGGCTGTCCTTTGCTGTACCTTACCAAAAATGAACTAATTACAGAATTGGTTACAGAAGTTTGAAATTGTATTCATTTTGTGAAAATTAGCGAAATATTTACGCTGAAGTTGTATGCGTTAATTTTTGCTTGTGATAAAGTGAAAAAGTGTCACTAAATTAACTTAAAAAGGATCACAAACTTAGGTCTACTATAGCCTATTATTATACTACTTTTGGATTTTTTTTTAAATCTTATGTGCTTATCAATCGCCGATCTTTTTTACAGTTTATTTCAATCTTAAATATGTTGATATGACTATAAAAAACACATATTTTAGCTAATTTTAAGGCACTTTAGAAGCCTCTGAAGTCAAAAATGCCGAGATTACTAAAATAAGCATCAATTTTCCTGTAAGTAATTTAATATTCACTTTACTTACTGATGTCAATGTAATTCACTGTAATTAGTAAGGTAATATTACGTGCGCTGCTTACTTCAATTCCGAAAAAGCAATTAAATGCTGCATGTCCTATAATTTAAGTCGTTTTAAAGCTTGCTAAAGTAGAGTATATTTAAAGACACACTGAGTCCTATATACAGAAAAGCTGCAATAATAAATGGCCAAGGGTAGCAGACTCAAATAACATTAAACGAATGTATCTCTATTCCGGCCGAAAATGTTCAGCTGAAAGTAATAAAATAGTTAAAGCAGCGGTTCTCAACCTTTTTTGCTAAACCCTCGATACTATATATTTTTTGAGACACCTTCTATATCAATTTTGGAATAGAAAAGTAGTGAATTAATAAAATGTAGGAATATTTGTACATAAACTCTATTTTACATATTCACGTCATGATATGGATTACCGTACATTCATTAATTACAACTGCTCGCAAGTTAAACACTAAATAAAACTATAACACTTAAAATATCCTCCCAACAAATGCAGGCGTTAGAATTTTTAGCTATCGTCTTGACATTGAGTTCCTGAAACGATAGTGACTTAACAAACAACAATGGTTAAGCACAGATTATTGTTTACTATAACAGTACTACAAATATACAACAAAAAATCAATTCAGGTCGTAAATAGTAACCTGCATCTGATCGTCATGGAAGTAGACTAGGGAGTTGCTTATAAATACTATCGCCTGCGACAGTTCATTTGATTGCGGATTTCCCTAAAACAGGAAACCTGAGCACAAGTCTGCGTCATTGAATTTTATTCCGTAGACAGCTCAGACCAGCCTCCAGCCGAAGCCCTCGCCGAAAGATGCAGTAATACTGCGAATGGGCTAAGCCATCCGGGCGCTGATCGGCTCCTACTTACATCCGTCACAACAATGAACTCCAACGGTGTGGGATAATTGCATACGTCATACTGAAGACCTTATTAAGAAGTGGTGTGATCGCGAAAATATTATAAATGTAAAGGTGCATGAAATTGTAATGCACGTAAACACTTCAAGCGATTCTAGTTCGGATTATAGTGATGAGAGTAATTAATTTTAAGAATATATTTTTCATTAAATTAAATTATTTGTAGTCAAAAAATGTTTACTTAAATCACTAAATAAATTTTTAATTGTTTCAATTTCATTCTAAAGTAAAGGTATTAAGATGTGGGAATACTAATTTTGTATTTTAAAATATATTTAAGGTGTAGATATAGTATGTCCTGTATTTTGAGTGTTTGTGCACAGCATATTTTGCGTTTTAACTAGAAGCTCGTACCATTTTCCAATGCATGCATACATAGAGGTTGCGACATAACCTTATTTTTAAACGTTAAATGTGTTGACTATAACTTTTAAAATTGTCGCCAATCATTTCAACTTTAAATATGTTTGAAGTTGCTAATTTAACAAACTTTTTAATCTTAAACACAGGAAGGTATTACATAGTGTACATATGACGCACTGCAAGGCCGAGATTGTAGTTGAAAACTGTAAACATTTACGGGATTGCTTAACAGTTACGCACATTTTGCGTGCTTCAGAAGGTGTGTATCTTATATTTCGGTGGGGTTTAATTCTTCTTTTTTAAAATAAGAACACAACTCGTGTTCAATTAGTATGCAACTAAATTTCATTGCTTAAATATGAGTGTTGGTAAATATGATTCATAACATTTCAGATCAGTTATGATACCTTTGTAGCCGGTGCCAAAAAACAAAAGTTAAGTTTAATTTAATACTGAACGAGGAATAAACATCAAGAATCAAAACACTAGTTATAATATTATTAAAAACATTAAATATGTTATAAATCTAAAAATAAAGTTTAGAACTTTTCAGCAATTTAAGTCAATTTATTATATTATCTTTTGGCAAAAAGGAACCATATTTATATGGCCATTATTCAAAGTGAAACATTTTCAAACATACTAACAAATCTGAAAATTAACAATATTTAAAGACAGCAATATAAATTTTAATTTACGATTTCAGTTAGTGTATATTTTATTTTGGAAAATAATTGTAAATTTGCCATAGAAATATCAAAACTTATCACGTCTAAGACCATTACTGAAAAATGCACCCATTGGTGTAACCATACATAATAATAACTAAACAAGTGAACAAATAAATAGCAAAGTTTTATTTAATTCAGATTTTCACACCTCGATTATTCTATTTTGTGAATCATACAAGGGGGTATTTATAAGTATACTTAGCCTACTATATAAAACGCCACAATATACATATTGCTTCGTCATTTGTCGAAAATCTTTTACCTTTCAAATGTTTTTTGAGTTTTGGGAACAAATAATAGTCTGACGGCGCTATATCTCGAGAATAGGGCGGGTGGTCAACCAACTCAAAAGTAATTTCATCAATTTTTGCAGTACAATCGACGACTTGTGAGCAGGAGCGTTGTCTTGTAAAAGTAGCACACTTCTGCCAAGTTTTCCACGGCGCTTTTCCACAATTGTTTTACGTAACTTAGTTAGCAACTTAGTATAATATGCTCCCGTGATAGTTCTACCCCATTCCAAATAATCTATCAGAATTATCCCACCTCTGTCCCAGAAAACTGAAGCAAGAATCTTGCCAGCCAATTTTTGAACACGGAATTTTTTGGGTCGTGGAAAACCAACATGCTTCCACTGTTTGGATTGCTCTATAGTATCTGGGTCATAGTGATGGATCCACGTTTCGTCCATAGTAACAAGTAGATCCAAAAGGTTGGAGGAATCTTCTGCAAAACGGCGGCAGATTTCCTTTGACGTTGTCAATCGAACGCGCTTCTGATCAACGTTCAATTTTGGAATCCATTTGCCCGAAGGCTTTCTCATACCCAAGTAGTGATGAATGATGTGACACACATGTTTATAGCAAATGTGCAATGCTTATGCAATATTCTTAATCGCAATACGTCGATTTTCTGAAATCATATCATCGACAGAATGTTTTCCGGAGTGGTCACAGAAATTGGTCTTCCAGGGCGGTGCTCATCTTTCACATCTGATCTTCCTCTTTTATATTCCGCAACCCAGTTTTTAATAATGGCGTATGAAGGACACTGATCACCTAAGGTTTGTATTATATCGGCAAAAATTTCTTTGCCCGATAACCCTTTCAAAAATAAATACTTAATAACTGACCGAAACTCGATTTTTTCAAATTCCATCTTTTTCTGTCATGCTGTTTTCAAAAATTCACAGTTTGATCACCGTTCAACTTTTGGATGTTAAACTTTGGCAACTTATTTATAAACCATTATAGCAACCATATTCCCTTTTCTTTACTAGAAACTTTCCAGGCTAACTAGATATCAATACCCCCTCCTACTCCTCTTCCAATTCAATTTCCTATAAATACATTATTTAAGTAATTTTCAAGAATTCAACTGTCATAAACAGCCATTATCAAAGATGAACACAAAGATACTAATAATGTCTCCGTATAAAGGAATCAGTTCACACTCTTATGAACGATTTCGTGTCCTAAATAAAATGAGGCGTAAGTAACACTTCAGGTACGCATTTTCAAGGCAGATAATACGGCGAGATGTAAGTCTTTCTTCCACTTTATCTTTGATGTCTGAAGATACAGAAATTGAATTCCCAATGCCGTATAAAAACAGCTACGTTACAAAAACAGTTGCTTTGTATTTGCAGAAGCGTCGAATATAAAATAGTTACCACCAAAGAAAATCTTTATCGTATGTGCAGTAAATCTTTAAGTCGCTGAGTAGAGCGAAATGAAAGAATTGGGCAAGAATAAATACGGTATTTGATTAATGTTGCCGATATCTTTTTCACAATCTTAGAAATTTGCTCAGCGTCGTAGATAATTCAACAATTAAGATATTATTTTAACTAAAGCCTGATGATTCGTTGCTTTTTTGATTAATTTCGTTTTCGTTCTAAAAAGCGCGGTAAAACATACAAATACTTGTAGTTAAAAATGTCAGGAAATAACTCAACTTTCATAAAATCCTATATTCATTAACATACTTTTTAAAACAAAATAAAATTAAATCTTAGGTACCAACTTTTCTGTTTGGTTCTATTAGCTTTCTAATAATTTCTAAATATTTTGTAAACTAAAAATGCAGGTCACATAAAACTACACATATGTTAAAGCTAATTGAATAACAAGCTCGAAAAAGTAAAAATATACAGGGTGTTCCGTTAAAAAAAAGATATTAGAAGTTGAATTTTAGTGAATGTGGTTGTAAACTAGAACCATCCTGTACAAGATATTTAAATTCTAAACAGTACTATACTTCTCTGAAAATGTGGTCGTGTACACTTCAAAATAACTGTTAAAGATAAACGGCCATTTTAAAAACAATGTTAAAGGAAGTTTAATTATCTCCAAATCCATTAGAGATAGATACCTAAAACCCTACCTAATAGAAAAGGGTTATGAACTCAAAATGCACACGCTCATAGCTTTTGTGGACGTAGCACAGGCTTTTGACCGAGTCTGGACTAATGGTCTAATACACAAAATGATAACGATAAACACTCCACCGTATCTATTACTCATTATAAAATCATTTCTATCTGAAAGAACTTTCCAAGTAAGAGTGAACTCGTTTACTTCCACGACCCGTCAAATCAAGGCTGGTGTCCCTCAAGGATCAATTTTGGGTCCCACCTTGTTTAATATTTATATGTT
>JABXWE010002142.1:0-93909 GCA_014611495.1 Limonius californicus | reverse complement strand
TCCCCCCCCCCCCCCGGAACCGCTTTCGCATTACTTCAGGGGGCGCGGGCGTCCCTTACATACTAAACATTCATGCAACATGCACCCTAAACTTAACTAAGCAAATGCGGTCGCCCCAGTCGGGATTCGATCGCCCCAACGGAGCAACTGCATTTACTGTGACCTCGAGTGGCCAATGCGTTCTCGCACTCGACCACCGCGGTCCCCACAAAACCTGTACTACTGTATGGATGCTGGAGGTCAGCATTTCGACCATTTAAAAAAGTGAAAGTAAAGGTAAATTTCTTAATCAATGAAACATTACTGGTGTAAATTACTGTAAAAGTGAAAAATCATGAATTATTGGTTTTTGGCGGGTTACTATATTTAAAAGCCATTTTCTCGAAAACTACTGATCCGAATTTCGAAATCTAGGAAGCGTTAAAACGAGAATTTAATGCCCTTAAACTTCTGTATCAGTCGACCCCCTTTCCCATTTAAAATTTTAGGGGTGAAGCTCACCACAGGAAGTAAAAGTGACAAGGTTGAAAATAAACGCAAAAAGTTTCCCTCTTAAAGCAAAAATTGACGGATCCGAACGATTTGACGATAAATATGCAAAATCGGGTCTGTTTCTTTTTCATTGGCCTACCCTGTATATACATAAAAATGTAAATACGATTGCAGTTCGTTGAACGACATGCTTCACAAGTAGGTATAATTTGTCACAATTGTCAACATCTTATAGAGAACGAACTACATTTAAGAACTCCATTTACTTACAATGTTTTTACGAATCGTCAATTTTCTTCGCACATAATATACTGTTGTTGAATTGTGCATAACAGCTTATCTATTTGAGTTTATCGCTGGCATTCCCAGTAGACTTTGTATATTTAAATGCTTTTATTCATATCTATAGTACAAGGATTGCATTAATAAATAACTCAAACCACAATTAATCATTTTAATGGAAAACTATATTAAATGTTTTGCGTATTAAAAAAGTATCCGTAGATTACGGAAAACACGCGATCCTTAAATTATCTAAAGCTGTGATCCTAAAGAAGCTAGTGAGTGATATCAAAATTAAACCAGAATTATAACATTTATAATACTGCAAGGCTGCACATCACGATGTGGGGGATAATCCACACTATTTCCGGCCAATACTCGTCCGGTTGGTTTAATGGCTGCAGTAAAAGTTGAGCCGTGCACCATTCTCGGGAGACCTGGATTTAAGCTAGAATTGCGAAGCTAGACGAAGCTACAATATTTTACAACCCATCTTTCAGTTGCAATATTTTAGAAAATCGCGCTTATATAGCATGTATAACATTCACTGTTTTAATATTGGGGTATGGCATAGTTTAAATTAATTTAGTTCTCGCGTTTACCATAAAAATTATAAATAAACTAATATTTTACATATCCATAAAGCAGAATGATGCTACGCCTCACTTCTCTATAGATGTATACATATTTTACGTACTTAAAATTTATTTCAAATTTCCATTCAATTAAAATTGATCGGCAGCAGGTGTCGCATTCGGGTGTGAGTGAAATTAATATAATTCTTATTGAGTATCCTCTTTACCTATTGTTGCGAATATCAATTTGGTATCTGTATGGATTTGACAGATGAACAGAAAATTTATTATCTGATTTGATTTGATTGATGATGTGACAATTTATGCAGATGAAAATTATCGGTTAAGTTAGTATTACCGCTTTGGATTGACGTACATTTAATTTCTTCTCTGAATACCTTCTTCATATCCCTGAAAATTAAAACGTATATGAACCTTCATAACTGCAAGCTTGTTAAAAATTGACCGGTGCATGCTTCTGATCCTGTTCACGTAAATCTAAACTTACTTAACTGTCAAACATCGCTGACTCTCAAACGTCGACAGCTGCCAGATGCTATTGGCTACCAAACTTTATTGGCTGTCAAACATCGATAAAAATCATTTACTCGACGTACCAAAAAATAGCGTTAATTATTTCATTGAATTTTTGCTTAAAAGGAGTGCTTTTTAGAACTAACCACCGAGTATCTTCAAAATGTGTTTCTGTGTTTATTGCATTGCAAACTCTGTACAAAAATTCGTCGATAATTCGCAATATAACAAACTCTATACTTCCCGTTCCAATCCGTAGTTTATTTGAACTTACACAATTTACCTGCCATAATATCGAAAAAATTAACAACACCCCCATAGCATCTGTAATAAAAATAAAATTTGTCATTTAATATAGGTTTATTATTTTGCAATTAATAAACAATGCAAAGTAAAATGAAAACGCAGTAAATAATTTATTAAAGTTAGATTATATGTCTCAAACAACCGTTAAATCGTGCGAATTAAACGTAGCTACCTATGCCTGCAAAAGAAAAAAGAAAACCACGATCTGCTTGACCACAGTTCTTTTCAACTATTTACAGTCTTTTTTTGGTTACCTATTTAATTAATTTGGAATTTTCCCGTTCCTATAGTTTTTTAATTTTTGAAAAATTTATTTAATTGTATAATTAACCATAATTTTTATTTTCAGGTAAGTCATGGCTAGTCGGTGTAATTTCCTATATGAGGTAAGATACATACTAAAGAGAGGAAGCTGAACGCTTAAGCCAGATATGTACATATCAAAGTATATATTAACATAAATTGGCTATAATTATTCAGCATAGAAAATTATAATTTTTATGTTCACAATCTAGAACTAAATGCATATTTAGTTGTACGAATACGACGATCAATAAGGATTATGTTAGCAGTTTGACACATAATTTGCGTGTATCACGACATGTTTCTTTTATATTTTACCCTTCATTAAAAATAATTGCATATAGTTGATAAGTACACAATGCCAAATAAAGCTGAGAGCATGGCTTCTATAACTACCAAATTTTTGGAAATTTTTATATTCAATTGGTTTAAATTTTTGGTCTCTAGCGGGCTGATGATCACATTAGCGGTATTTAAACTTTGACGTCATCAGAAATTTTTATAAACGTAGCTAAATTCTATAGATTTCAGTGTATAAGATTCCCGAAAATATCGTGTTCTAAATCCAACATCGGGATACTACAGTATTTCGCCTACTAATTCTCTTCTGATGTAGTATTTTCACTTTACGTGGTTCGGAGCCCACGTTAAACCGCCGGTCCTCTGTATCTGTAGCATCTTAAACGTGTAAGGAGGGTATTTTTGTTAAGCTCCCATAAGAGATAAATCACTCGAAAGAGAAGGAGGCACTATTTGAACATTGATACTTTTTCTTCTTAGCTACACGTTTGCACGGTAATATGATTAAACCACGCTACCGTCTATCAGTGCAATGTATGAAATGTATTCCAAAATATTATTCGAATACAAAATATGCTTAATTATATACAAAATAGCGGTTTCGATCCAGCGATTAGTATGTTGGACTGCTGCGTTGAATGATTTGAGCTCGATTCTCGGCCAGGTCCTAGAACATCGGATTTTTACACAACCGTTTCCTCTCGGAGGGCAATAGCAAGCCACCGAGGTACTTTTGCCAGGAGCACCTTCTCTGGAAATGAAGCGCAAGACACCAAACAGATACTACAGATAGATACCAAATAGGTATCTACAAAGTAGGTATTCTTTTAGCTTCTCCCAACTTGTTACGATTTATATTCCGCATATTTAATAATTAGCTCGAGTTTATTTCTTAAAATCACAATCTAAATATGTTGTTTAAAGTATGCTAACATCGTATTTATAGTACTGACAATTCAAACTAAATTTGGTAACAACAACAATAATTTGTCTTTTGCTGCGAATGCTTCCCTTTTCCGTTTGCGTCCTACAAATTTCATGGTAATCTGACCCTAAAAGCTACCTATACTGACATGTTTTCTGTGTACACTTGTTGCCGATGTCAAAGTCGGCTTGGCATAATATACTGTGTATCTATCCATAAATTTACATCATCCCTACACTGCTTTGTTTGATATCCAGAATTAGTACCGTTTAAGCATTTGACGTCCAACTTGCTATAAAATCTTTTGGAATTACAAGAAAACATTAAGTATCATAGTGATATAATATAATAACTACAAATGATGACGTAATATGTTTTTTAAGAAATAGATAAGCTTTTTTTCCTAAATCCGATCTTACTAACTTTAAAGTTGCCAGCTTTACCAAAACAATAATGTGTGTAATCTTACTGATACACATACACATATATCTATGAATTCACTATTGAACATGGAAAACTTTTATGATTTCTTTATTTTGCAAATTTTCGACGAATTACTGCAGGGAGGGGTCCAGGATGGCAGCTTCTTGAGCAGAAAGGCTTAATAAACACTGATTTTAATTGGTTAGGTCAAAATCAATTTTGACCATTTAGTTAGAATTCTTCTTTGGGCGGCGTCTCTAACATCAGAGTTTGGTAAAACACTTCTTTGAACTTTTCTTTAACGGCAGCCCTTAAAAATGCATTCCGGTCCATTACTTGATTTTTTGGAGCATTCTTCTTGTACCTATCCTTTGCGTTACTTCGATTTTTCCTTGCATAATAGTTTGAGGAGACCATATTTTTGTGCATGAAGCATCTAACCAAAATGATATTTTTTTAATGCACTGAAAGCAAAATTTTATCTTACATTTGACGCTTTCGTCGACGTCCATTAAATATAGATATGCGTATCCACATATTAGCAATATATAATAAAGAGATGCGTATAGTTGCTTTTGAGATTTCCACGGATGTTGTATGCTGTGATTAACTCCCAGGAATTCTTTCGCGTAGCAATTTCTAGGTCCGGGACGGACCGGGGTGGTTGTCTTGACGACGTTTCGGCAAAATCACATTTGCCATCTTCAGGTCTTGTCCGATAACTTTCTGCTGGTGCTTCTTGTAATACGACTGTGGATGTTTGTTTCCGCTGGGGCTATATATACTTCTTGACCGTTCCGTACGGTTCCGTTTTGTTGATTTCGGGCTCGGTTGCGTTTGACGGAACCGGCTGTGGCTGGAACGTTCTGATTTTGTTGAGGTGGTTTTGTGCTTGCTTCTTGGTCTCTTTTGTATATTTGTTTTTTGGCGAGAACCGGTTTCCAAGCGGCTGGTAGTTTTTGGATGTCATCACGAGAATTTTGGTTTCTTGGGTGTTTCTCGATTTCCCTAATTATTCTTGATTTCAGGTGTCCTATGTTGGTCCCGGGTTGCGCACATTCATCGCCCGTTCACGTACGATCAGGAGAGTTAAGGCAGCGTTGGCTTCGGTCAGTACTTGCATGGATGACCCGAAGGTTGCGTAAACGCGGCGCCTCTGCCCCACGAGGATTGATTACTATGGGAGAGTAGATCAACAACCCCCCTATGGGGGAGACCCTTGCCCAGACAATGGGATGTTGCGGGCTAATAATAAACAAAAATGTTGGCCAGTACTTTGGTGTTTGCGAAATCAATTTTGTGGGATGATGTGCTTACGTGTTGGACCAGTGATGAAGTTTTCTCGTTCTTTCGTACGGCATTTTCGTGTTCTTCTCTTCACATATTGACTCGTCTGTTTGTTTGACCTATGTATATTTGATCGCAGTCCTGGCAAGGAATTTCGTAGACACCTTGATTCTCCAGGGAAATCCTTGTTTTGGGGTTTCGTAGAATGGAGCTGATTTTTCCGTTGGTTGTGAATGTTGATTCCACATTGTGTTTTCGTAGAATTCTAGAGATTATGTCTTTTGTTCCTTTGACGTATGGCAAATGGGCTTTGGATGTAGGTTTTTCTTTTTCATCCTGTGTTTTAGCTCGACTGAGTTTAAGTGATGGTTTGATTCTTAAAGCCATTTTGTCGTAGAGCTTTTCGAAGTTTCTTCATTGATCTATGTTTTCTAGGTCTGCAAGTCTTGGAGAACGGGTGACCAGGGTTTTAACCACTGATCAAAGTTCGATCTCTACAGTTCTTCGGCTGTCAAAATAGAGCGTGGGGACCTTCTGGCGTGCGTGTAAAGTAGTGTACACAAACATAGGGAAAATACTGTTTAATGCGGGCGCCAAACCGACGGAGGAAAGTGTCGTACCCTTCTTCTCGACAGAAGATATTCTTCTTAAGTATGGATATTACCTTCCAAGGGAAACGGCCTAATTAAAATCCGATATTCTTGGAATTAAGATCGAACCCAGGCCCTTCAGCGCAACAATTCAACGGACTAACCGCTACACTGCGGCCTCATCTGCATAGGTAAACGAAAATAAGGAAAATTACCCCAGAAAATACACACATTAAATGTATTTACATTGCCGGCAACAATTTTTAAGTGGTTGGTTTGCTTTGGGCGATATCTAGGACGCAAATTTAGAAGCATCGCTACGTACTGAAGTTCTTAGCTTATTAACCTAACTACGAATTTTGCCTTTCTGGCGTAATTCCAACTCCAGTAATGATTTTTCACGTATCACACACCGTAGTGGCACAGATTATACGGCTTTACTTCTTATCCGACAAATGGCTCATTTTCAGATTTTTCCCCGCGACATAAATCTCACCGACCTGGACCGGATTCCAATCACTTTCTTGGATCTAAAGGCACGTGCGCTAACCACTAGGCCACCGAGGCCGGATTTTATGGGGTTTGATGCCTGTACATAGGGTTTCGGATTTAGTATAAACTTTTAAAATAAATTTATCTGTTTTCCCAAATGTTTAGAGGGTTCAAGTTGGAAAAAATCTAATTTCGAAGTCCGATTTCTACATCTCCAAAACCGTATTTCCACTTTCCACTAGATATTTCCAATTTCAAATTAAAACTGCAATTTCGATAATGAAATCAATACATGTGTGGACACGTTCTGTGGAAATATTCAGCCTAAATCCTTCAATGAAACATTTTTCTAAGGTGCCAATAATATCAACATATCATTCATTAGTAATATGTAAAGGGGTAGGGAGACGGAGGGCTTGACCATTCTGCAGCCGCCCCTGTAATTTATTACTCTGTAGTAAGGATGTCTGTTTCTTAAAACTTTAAATAAAATTCCATCGCGGGAATTAATAACTCACCGTAAACAGACGTTCTAAACTTACAGCTCATGTTATAATTTCACATGCAAGTATTAGGTAGAAGAGATCGTAGATGTTGTTATTTGATACAAGAAAACCATCAAAACAAGACAACACAAAGATCTTAAATTTAAACTAGCAAGGCTTTGTGTGTTTGCAAACAATTAACTAGAACGGATAGAATTAAAGTAGAAAGGCTAATTGGTTGTATGCACTGCAGCTTAGCAAATGACATGCAGTGCATCGTACAATGTGCTTAAAATGTTCGCTATATATGTAGGAATGTTAGTAAACTAAAATTATTATGAAATATTTAGAATATACAAATACAAACAACATAGCATAAATTCTTGGCACTTTTGTATTGGTGTTGTCTTCACTGACATGGATAATTTGTATAAAAATCGTATTTAATTTAACTTGGACACTAGGATAAAATATTAAAAAAAATAGCAACTATTACTTGAAGTCATCGACGATTACCATTTGTTTAAAATGGATGAATGAAAATGTATTTTATGATGACAACCAATCAATCATCAGTTTAGTGAAAATTATTCCCTGAGTGGCAATTACCAATTTCTCTGTTTTAATAAGTCAATGACCAATGTATTTATTAATATTCTACATCGAATTTTGGAAAACGAGAATACATTTGGAATAGTTGTAAATGTACATTATAAATTGTTTATTATTGGCTACTTTTACGTTTGTAGTAATGCCATTTGTCGGTAGAAAATATTTACAAATTACTTTATTATATTACATTTGTAGAAGTACAAATATATTAATAAGCATCAAAACCCATTGGGATTTGGACAAAATACCCTGCGCTAGCGTAGTTTGAATTTTACTGCTACGCTATTAGTATATCGTACGACTACTATTGCAAACAAGTACATCATCATAGTCCTTATTTACATATTATTAAATACATTATACATGATAAAAATCTAATAAATACCAGGTAAAAATATTACAATTCTGTTCCTAGTCATTGCGAGTAACTAATTGTATCCATTCATCCACAATGTGCACCAATTTTGGATTACCCACTTGAAACCACTATTATCAGTTGAAATTATTAGGACGGTATGTAGTTAGCAATCAAGCCGTAGCCATAACTATCACTTCGAATGAAAATTACATTTACAATACAAACATTATAAACATCTGCTGCGTTTTATTTACCTGCTTCATAATTTTTTTATAGAATCTTACTTCTTAATAAGACGGGTATTAATTTTTAATTTCTACTCTAAAAACATGTACAATGACACCGGCAAACTTAAAACTTACTGTCAAAATCGTATTTATCCTAATAGTGATTAGTGGTTAATCCAAACTCAAACAAATTTTTAATTGCTGTATTCCATAAAACAACTAATTTGGAAATAAATAGACCTCCGATGTCCACATGTACGTTACAGTATCAAAAATATTGTCATTAACGAATGATCAGTGATAGTGTATCCAGGAAACAATTTACCTTTAATACCAAATTTTAACTTTAATATAATCAGCTTTACTCCAAGAAGCCTACTTTAGTTCCGAAAATGTTCTTACAAGTCATGGTAGTTTAAGAACACAGAAAAAGAAACTGTTGGGTGTAGATGAGTATACGAGAAAACACTTAAAAGGAGGTTCTATTTACTTTGCTCGTACAAACAGTGCGTTACCGCAACCAAAAGCAATGCTGTATTTTATTTGGTGAAATAAATGTGAAAGAAAGATTGGGGATTTATAGAATCAGGGTGGAGATTGAATCTCAATGCAGACTTCTTGAGTGATAATACTACAGGTGATTCCAATTTGCTGTAAAGTGGGTATAGAAGGTGTGTAAATATTGATTTTCACCGAATAGGTTTTGATCTCTGCCTAGTGGGCTTGGAAGGTTTGATGTAAAACCTCCGGTCGATGTATCGAGTAGCTATTCTTCCAACACTCTTGACTGTAGTAAATATATGATCCTATACAAAGAACAGAATATAATTCGGCACCTAAGTATGCAGAGCATCATGGAGCACTCACATATTTTGAAAATACTTTGATATAGCAAATACATAAAAAGGATAATTTGGAAAACGTACTATAGAGATTTACACAAAAAATTTTAGATGTAGATTCACAAGCTGCTGCAGAAGGCATATATGTAGCAACAAAGAAATTTGACAATAGAACTAAAAGCAAGTTTTCGTTTGGGCGTATGCTTTGCGTTTGCAAGTAATAAATTATATTTAAATATTAAAGTACCTAGAAATACGATCTCCAAATTACTTATCTAAAAAATGTTTATATATTCTTATGTTCTATATTTTAATAGTGGTTCATGAACAATCCCATTTCATTGTTACGTGTACGAGGGGAACTGAAAAACGTATGCCCCTAGCCATAACACAAAAATGTTAATTATTTTATTTTTCAACATAACGTCCATCTATATCAACGCTCTTACGCCGTCTATCCGGAACGTATTTATACCTCCAGAAAGAAATTCTTCTTGCTGACTAGCGTAGTAGTCACCGACGCCCTTTTTCAGTGCTTTATTTGAATAAAACCTTCGTCCTCTTAAATATTTTTCAGTTTTATAAACAGATACAAACCAGGAGGTGCCATATCTGGAATGTAAGGTGGATGATCAATATCCTAAAACTCACATTCCTCTAAAAGAGGCACGACCTTTCAAGTTTCGTGGACTCGTGCAAAGTAATACAAAAGCAAGTTGCTTTCCTGACGCAAATGTTGGCGTTTTTCACAAATGGCGTTTCTTAGATTTTGGAATGTTTCTCCAGTAAGTGAAGTCCCTCTTGGAATATATTCGATCAACAATATTCCCTCCATGCCCCGGAAAATTGTGGCCATTAATTGGAGAACACTTCAAGCCCCTGGATGGATTCTTGTTTCGTATCAGAACCCCAGTAATGAACCCACATTTCGTCACCAGTCGCCACCCGTGACAGAAACTCGAGTCCTTCTCGAAGTGGGCAAATATTGGTCGCAAATTTGTTGGCGGTGCAAGTTTCGTTGTAAGCCTTGGAATCCACACACTGACACCTTACTCAAGCCTAATTTATCGTACAGAAAGGTAATGACGCTACCCTCAGAAATTCCTAATTCTGAAGACATAGTTGCAACTTTCAAACGTCGATCCTCCAGCACCATAGCCTCAACTTTCTAGCACATTTCTTCATTAGTCGCATCTGAAGGTCTGCCCAGTCTGAAATTATCTTCAACGGATTCCCGTCCCCAACGAAATTGTTTACATCAAAAGTTATCCTTCTAATAAAACGAGCATTTTTGGCTCGTTCCCTTCTTTTGTCAAGAATTTTACTACACCTCGATGTCCAAGTTTTACATTCTTTTTAATTTAATACAACTGAGCACAATATTTTTGAAACGGTTGTGCAGATCTGAACAGAATTGCATATACAACTGTCAAAAACTTATTGAAAATATAACATTAATAACATGTAGGTCGCTCAGCCATTGTTGTCATGACTAGGTAGATAAGCATTTGAATTCCCTCGTAATATATTCCTGTTAAGTACTTTGGTCTTAAATCGTTGAATCGCTATTTTAAGAAGAACTTGTTGTTAACCGTAATTTTCTATTTTTTCACCAAATTGGGAAGGCAGAAAATGAATCTTCTAAATCCAAGCTAAAGAAATGTTGAGTCAAAGTTCATACGCAAAATTAAGTATTGCCAGCTATTTAACATTTCAAGTTATGGCCACTAAAGTTTTTTCTTTATTTGTACATTAATTGGCAATCAGAACAAGTTATTCTATAAACGAATGTGCTGACATAGAACCTTAAAGCTAAATATCCTTATATAGCAGCATGAGGCCTCTTTCAGTGAGGAGTCCTCTTGTTTTTTCATCTGATGTCGTTTGACCAATGACGCTTCAGTCTCCTGTTGTCTTGGGGATGTTACAGTGGACGCATAAGAATATTTATGTATGTTATGAGTTTGTCATGATGGTTGATGCTTCTTTCTTGTATGACCTCGGTGATGAATGGAATGCGAAAGTCGTCATGTAACTTTCGATCGGACACATACCAGGGAGCGTTTATCGGTTCACGTAGGACTTTAGATGGAGATCTTTGGAGGATGAATATCTGATGGATATTTGATTTGCTGGCACAACCCCACAATTCAATGCTGTACGTCCATATGGGTATTATTATTACTTTTTGTAATAGAATTTTGTCTCCGAGCGGTAGGTGAGATTTCCTTCCGAGTAGCCAGTGTAATTCCTTGAATCTAAGCTCTATCTGCCTGCTCTTTGTTATTATGCACTAGTGACAAGTAAAGTTGATTGTATGATCGTTTTAAGCTACGCCAAACGAATTTAATGGTGCAAAAATGAACTTCCGAAAGGATGTTTTATTAAAAGCAGCGCTTAGAACAGTTTTTTTCTTGCCTTCAAAATATTTTTAAAATCAAGGAAATATCAGCTAATTCTCAAGAAAACATGCCTTAAAGTCGATTACATTAGGAATATGTCATTATGCGCTAACTTTGAAAGTACTTTCCTATGGTAAATCCATTGTATGTCCTTTAGAATTCAACGGCTTCTTGGCACTATATGTTACGATGGAACGCCATATACAAAAGCATTTTAGTAAAAGTAACTTGAAAATTCAAACAGTCTCTTGGGTATATATGAAATAATAGCAACGTAATATAAAACACAATTTTAGTTCTAAAAAGGTCTGTTTTGAAAACGTAGCAATGAAATGCTTTAAAAAATATATTAACCTAGTTTAAAAATAAGTACTCAGTTAACTTAAGTTAGTTTATATAATTGCACGTATAAACTACAACATTAACCGCTTTTTGTCTATTTCTGTCGTATACGTATACAAAAGATTGTACGTAATAATTACACGCTTGTAAGCTTTGCTAGTGTAAGCAATGGAAGCATATGCAGATCTGACATTAATTACCCAAAACACAGGTAATAGGCGAATTTTATAGGTAGGCAAATATTACTAGGACCAAATAATTTCATTATCACCATAACTGTGTATTTTGCTAGTACGTGTAGAACAATTAGTTGTGTGTATTGTTACTGCACAGCTGTGATATAAATCCTAAGATTAATGTGGTGATTTATCCTTACATATTTTGTTTAAACGTCAGTAAAATTTAAGTATTTTACTATTTTAATTGATATTTTTAGCAACACTAGTGTGCAGCAATCTTAAGGACGCCTATGTCTAAAATTGGCAGACAACGATTCACGGATATGGGGATGGACGAGAGTAAGAAGCTGCTTTTGAAACAATTAGAGTAGTAAATTATTATAATAAACTTCTCGTTGAATCACTGTATATAGAATGTCGTTTAAATTACTATTCTGTACAGAGTATTAGACTGCCAAAATGAAAATGCCATGTAATTATATAAAATTTAGGGTAACGAACTGGCGGTTTCAGACTTACTATCTTAAAAAAGTTCATATTAACTTCGTGTGTAAACATAGAAAATTAGCTTTAAAAATTCAATTAGAAAATATGAAATGTTTTTGTTAGGAACAATGTAGTCATTCGTTATATAGTTTTGTTATTAAGTAGTACAATTACTCAACATGAAACTTTGAAGAACAAAACTAGAAAGATCAATTAAATTAATTGCTTGGAACAAAATTTTAGTTTCTCATGTCAACGCAGACTTATCGACCAACACTCAAATTACAGTAAATATGTTTGCTAATATTTACATCAATTTCTGCCTTGAAAACCGTGGAGTTCACCATTCGTCAAAAACTTGTTTTAATAAATATCAAATAAGCTTACATTTCACATTTAATATAAGCTACTGGAGGTTACCAACTTTAATAAATATAGTGTGCATAAATGTTACACAGGAGATTTATAAACATGTTGATGTTGGTGCAGCTTCATACTTTATATTCTCTATGTTGTTTCCTCAACTAACTTGAATGCTTAGTTCGTATTATCATAACAAGGTACCACAGTGGAGTAATCTTTTGTCCACAATTTTATCAAAATATATCATTGTTTCGTACTCGGTTATACATTGAATGTTTGCACAGCACCAGGGCAATTTTAAACTAAAAAACACGAGTAATTACTTTTCAAAACATTATGTACCAGAATATTGACGACTACCCACACCTTGCAAAACTATTTAACATACAACAATACTATATATATATATATATATATGTATGTATACCAAATGTATACCAATCTACGGATTTCAATCAAGTTATAATAAAGATGTGATGAAAAAGTTTTCAAATTAGGGAGGGCTATGAAATGTTTTTGCATGTCTGTGATTGAACTATAAACAATTGCGAAGTTAAACAACTGTCAACTTAAAATCATTTATTCAACTGTCAAAATCTGTTGAATCTGGTTGTTGCAATTTGATTACTTTTAAAATGCGCTTTATAGCGACGAGATACGCTTTGAGGTTAAGTTCACTTTACTTGTGCTTATATCCGAAGAAATAAATACCAAACACAACCGGTATGTAACATGACAATTACGACATGCCTTGTCACACTCACAGCCCACCCTAATTTAAAAACTTTTCGATCACTTCTTATATGTATGTGTTTAATTTTCATAGCACTGTTGGTTTGAAGAAATAAATATAATAAAACAACAATTGTTGCGGGTTTTTCATTTCTATGCTTGATGAGGAACGAGCGGGTATCAGGTGAAAATGCTAAAAGATAATAATTAGTCCATTAGTACCGCGTGCCGTGACAGTTAAATAGTCAGAAAAGTTGTTTCGAGCATACGGTCTTGTACATACCGGCTGTCTCTTTAAAACGATTTATGAGAAATTTCTGGAGCATAAAATAAGATTTTGAATCGCGGTGAACGCCAAATTATAAGGTGAAGTAGGGTGTGTTTATATATTATTTTATTATACACCTATCCTGTTCTATGAAATGTCACACTGTTAAGATTCATGAAAAAAGTGCTGCAGCTGCAAATGTAAGCCTAAGTATTGTGCAGCGGATATGTAAGGACAACAAAGAAAATATACTTAGCGCACCAAAAAAGCGCCTTAGGAGTAAGCCAAAAACTGCTGATGTTGATGAAAATATAAAAATGGATGTTAGGGATGTCATTTACAACTTTTACGCCAGTACCACCCCTTTTACACTAAAAACTCTTCGAGAAGCTATGAAAGATCGCGGGTTTGATATAGGACTAAGAGCTCTTTCTCGGCTTTTAAAAAACTGTGGTTTTAAATATAAAAAGGATGACAATCGACGGTTTCTTTGTAAAAAAATGTATTGTTAATCAAAGAATTCAATTCTTGAAGTTGTATGTAAACAATTCCAATAAACACCCCTTAAAAGTAGTTTGAATTTCTCGTGCAAATTAGATGCAATAATAATCTTCAAGCTATCTTGGCTTTGATTTATATTAAGAATATTGAGATTAAACATGTAAAATACTGGTAAATAAATGTTGATTTTTATTTAACCGCAAACAGGTTTAATTATTGTACTTTAGTAGCTACATTTAATTCGACACTTGTTTTTGGTCACTGGTTTCTTGAGCACGTAGCCGCTCATCTTAGTTCAACAGGTTATTTTACATGACTGCGGACTTCGCACCCGACTATGCCCAAGTATAACATTACACAGCTACCAAATGAGGAGATAATCAGTTTCCGTTACTCATTTCAATCCATAATCCCTTTCATTTGGTCCTCATGGGGTGTCTGAAATATATACTCAGTGACGTGGAAATCGTAACACCAAGAAGGGGTAGGAATTTTTTGACCAACCTGGCAGCAACGATTAACTAAGGTAGCAATTGATTAAAATTTCATTATTGTTTTCGCTTTTGATCTTTGTTTTGAGGGTGTGATCATGCCTAAGAGTGCCCCAACGTGGAAATTACCGCCAATTAAGCGAATTCGACAGAGGTCATATTCAGTGGCGGATTTACACATTTGCCGCCAGTGGGCTATTCAAATTTTGCCGCCCCTACCGACATCTACAAGTGTCAGTTCCTAGATTATTTTTAAAATCCAACGATTTAGTTAAGATTACACAAGAAATAGTTTTTGGGTATATTTCTGAGCTAATAAAAGCTCAATCATGTAATACTAATAAGGCGGGGTACGGTATGCCTTAATACTACTTACACGATAATGTACATTCGGTAAACGTAATTAATTAATTTTTATTGCGCTTGCTTACAGTTTAAAAACAATACATTCAATTATCTGGTTCTGGTAACAATCCGATGATGACGATGAAATTCAATTAAGTTATGAAAGTTTTACAATTTCTTTTTGCGTGATTTTCTATTCGCAAAATCATCAATTATCTCGTCATATGAAATCTTGTTCATTAGTTCTGACTCTATGCACAAAAGAGCTAAGGCGTTTAGATTTTCTTGGCTTAAGGTAGATCTTAGATAATTTTTCACCCGTTTTAAGCAAGAAAAGCTTTTCTCAGCCGAACAATTTGTCGCTGGTGTACTTAGAGCCATGCGAACTGCTATATCCAAGTTTGAATAAGCGTTTTGCAAATTCTGTTTCCACTCTACCATGGACGATATCTTCAAAAATTTTATTTTTGCCCCAAACTTTCCGCCCCTAAAATCTGAGGCCCTAGGCTCCAGCCTACTCAGCCTGCTGGTAAATGTGCCACTGGTCATATTGTTGGTTTGCGCGAACGTGGTTTTTCGTTCAGAGAAATTGCAAATCGCCTCAACCGGAACCAATCCACCATCATGCGCTGATATCAGGCAAGGACTAGGGAGGGTCAGGAACGTCGCAGAAGAGGAACCGGGGGAGCGAAGAAGAACAAATGAGGTACAGGACCGCCATCTTTGGGTTATTGCAACAAGAGACTAATGGGAGTAGGTCCCGTTTGTTATTAATCGGAGCCAATATGAACGCCCAGCGATATGTTGATGAGGTGGTAGAACCCCATATTCTTCCATTTCTTCAGCAGTTGGAAGACACACTTTTCCAGCAGGATACTGCCCGTCGCCATTTTGCAAGAAGTTCTTTGGACCGATTTGCAGAGGATAATCTCTTGCCATGGCCACCCCGATCTGCCGATCTTTCGCCCATCGAGCATGTTTAGTACATTATGGGGAGAAGACTGAGGAACTTGCTGCATCCTCTGCGGACACTACAAGCTCTACAGCACGAATTACAGGTTGCTTGGGACAATACTTCAAGAGGAAATCGACCATCTGCTAGAATCGTTGCCACGAAGAGTGGGGGAGTGTGTAACCAATAGGGGGGGACCAAGCCATTATTAATAAAAATTATGTCTATATTTTGTTCATTTTCTTTAAAATTTTAATCAATTGCTACCTTTTACCTTAGCGCTGAGGAGAAACACGTGGCAGAGAAGAGGCCGATGCCCAGCAGTGGGACGGAAAGGCTGTTGATGACTTGGTTTACTGGTTTTAAAATCATGATTGAAATTAGGATATTAATGAATTATAAATATTAACGATACCCTGATCTTAGTGCTTTATTATATATTACAGCTATGAAAGGGTTTCATATTTTGGGATAAATCAAAAGTTCCCATATTTTATTGTTTCTCAAAATTATCAATTGTTCTGAAAAAAAATCATATATGAGTAATATTACCCGGACAATTACAACCATTCAGCGCGACAATGCAATATGAACACTTATCAGCAATTATAAATAACTTGGTGAAATTTTGCTGCAGCCGTTGGAAGGTTTTAATTAAAGCAGGAAATTTATAAGAGAAAGCGAAATTTATTTTTTATTACAATACCTGCATGACATGTAAATTGAAGACATGCACACATTGTGTAACACAAAAATAATATTGTTCTAGAAACCATAACACTTATCAAAAATATGA
Source organism: Limonius californicus (assembly GCA_014611495.1). Lineage (NCBI taxonomy): Eukaryota > Metazoa > Arthropoda > Insecta > Coleoptera > Elateridae > Limonius > Limonius californicus. The sequence continues at coordinate 77,019 of JABXWE010002142.1, read as the reverse complement.
AGAACCAAATCTGTGTAGAATGTACAAAAATTGGTAAAAATGGTTACTTTACTTGTACTCGTAATGCCAAATAAATTATTTCTCTGCTATTCATACAATAATTTGATTAGCAATATTATTAAATTTAAACATTTGCGTTTGCAATAAAATGTGTTCCAAGTGTTAAACAATATTGGAAATCGCATGCAAGTGGCTTTAATTCGAAGTGCGAACATTTCGTGGAAACCACTAATACTAATACTATATTGGTTAAACATTGGACTGCCCAGTAATAAGCAATATTGGGAGTCCCATACATTTCAAACATTGACTTTGACTCTGGGCACGAACGTTTGCGCCTAGACATATATTGTGTACGTATTGACCGTCAGAAGTATATTCAATATTTGATGCTATATACAATTTAAATATACATTTCAGGGTTGTCCACAGATATTGGCTAGCAAACATTTAACCAAACTTTATTCAATGCTTCTACAGACATGCTATGAAGACAATATTGGTAAAACATTGGATAAAAGTATGCGGACAATAAAATGTTCAGCCAAGAAACCAATATAAGTTAAGGATTGGTACTACAGAAGTTAGATGTTGTGCTACTTGGGACGCTTTGCTATGGTAGCCTAGTGGTAAAGCAGCTGCATAGCATGGGAATGTTTTATATTCAAATTTCAAGTTCTACTTTCTTAAATTGCTTTTAAGCCCGAAAACAATGGATTTCCTTAAATATAGTTAAAATAAATGATTGTGATTTATTAACGCTACAATTTTTCGTTATTTCCTGCAGACTGTTAATGGTTATCTCCACTCATTACGTAATACTGTAAGATGTATGAAATTTTATTTAGGTGGTATACTTCTAATTTGCTTTACCAGAACTGTCTAACGACTACTATAGTGATGCAATTTTTTTCTTCTAGTTATTAAATCAACACAGAAAAAGCTTCAACGATATTTATTGACTGCAATATATGAATATTAAATAGTACATACAAAAATTACTTGTTGCATAGTTTTATATTTATTATTATTATAAGTCAACAGCTACAATGTACGTAAACCCTGCTGCTCTAAAATGTAAAGGCAGGGTATTGCATATAAACATACCAACAACTTGTCAATTTTCCCTTTATTGCCATGTTTTACATTAAAGCAAATTGCTTTCAATAACTTTTTGTAAAGTCTTAATGTTTTCCTATCTACTAAAAGTTATTTCCTACAAACTGGTGTAATAAAGCTATCATTATCACAAAAATAATCATTTATCTGAATAAATTACAGCAAACACTTTATGTAACATAAAAGTTGATGTACGGGCTCAATAATACCTCTAAATACCCTTGATAGTTAGTTGGAGAGATAATTATAAGTAAATTTTTTTAAATGTACGTTCTATGTTCAAGTTTTGTGGCATCATATTAAATTCATAACATTTATGTAAAGTTATCTCTAATATCAGAAAATGAAATAATTCAAATTATAATAAGATTAATTATTCTTACAGCGAATGCTGTAGATCGGAGAGCATGTTCAGCCGTTGGACGCGGTTGGCATACGAGCACAAACGATGTAATAGAATGTTTTTGCCAAACAAATGCAAAGAAGACAACAAGTGCTCAATAAGTGCAACAAAAACCATATCTGCGGATTCAGCTGTAGCGAAACCTTTTCGACAAGTAAATTAAGTGCAATTAAGAAATAGTCAATGCTAGACAACGTTTGCTTCGTTTTGTTAAAGTTAACTTGATAACTTCTAAATTTATTATTACATTGTATTGTAGTTGGATAACTAAATAGAACAGAACTATGTTCATATGATACCTTTACTCAAAATGAGCTGCCAAACAAACTGTAGAAAGTACTCATTATGAATCACCCTATGTATCACGGAAAGTACTAATTTTATATTGTCATCCATTGTGCTGAACTGAAAATTTGAAACCATCTTGAATATTTTACAAAGTAAAATATAACAATCATTTCGTTCAACAAAAATTTGTCATGCTGGTAGATCCACTAACCGCATAAGATTCCCTCGAGGCATAATTTAATTAAAGCCACAATTCCGGAAAATTAAAATGCCGTAGTGGAAATCTCTTTCACAAAGATACTCATGCAGCACTTGCATACGGGAAATCAGATACAAATTAAATTACCAATTCCTGTCTAAGCTAAATCCAAAGATGGAGAATATAATTTTCCTAAATACTTTACTATGCAAGTGGGGTATGACATTCGTCTATTTTTAGTAATAAATTAAATCTTGGATAATAAAATTTATTATCTAAGAATTTATGAAATGAGACAAGTCTTTAATACTTGCCTCACTTCCATTTTCATTAAAAGCTGAATATATAATCTCCTTATAATCGTTATTTATTGCTAATTCGCTTAAAATAGTTTCTCGCGTACCGAATGAGTGTTCGTCGAATAAAGTAATAAGATTTCAAATAGATATACGATATCAAAAGTAATTAAAATGGTAGCCATCTGTACATGTATTTTAATGTTTTTCCACGAAATATGTTTATACTGTTATGAGAACCAATTTTATTTAACTCTATTTGGGTGAAGTAAAGTTGTCATAATTATGGTTATAAAACTACAGACAAATTCACCAGACCAAGTAATTGCTAGTCTTATTCCAGTTTCTAGGTTGCTTTGTTTTATTTCTGACTTACTTATAACTTCAAAGTATGTTAAGTATAGGTTTCCATTTTACGTCTGTGATTACTTTTATGAAATATGATGTTTCACGGTTACTGCACAAAACGGTATCTCTGTGGGATTATATGAATTATACATTGGGAACATTTGTTTAGTCGCATTTGCATACCATGTAAAGTTTGTTACTTAAGGTGTTAGTGAAATACAGAACCTCTCAAAATAAATGTACCTGACCCTAATTACTAAATTGCATAGATATTGCTGAAGTTAACTAGCGCCTCCCTATTGATTTAGCAGATTACACTATTCGCCATTTCCGTCTGCGTAAGTCAATAAAGTAGCTTAAATTAAGCAAATATACATCAATTTTTATGACTTCATAGAAACTTTTGGATTTGGATTGCAGGATCTTTACATATAGTTTCCAATATTTAATAATTGTAATCGTGAACTAACGAGTTATTAATGGAAGCGTGTGTTAGATGGTTCCAAATGAATGGAGTCCAAACTACCATAAAAACAACCTTAATTGCTGTTGCTACAAATACAAATATGAGGCATTAATAGGATTTCTGATATTTAAACGTTGCTTATGCTATTACTATTTTTATACTAATACTTGAATTTTAATATTTAATGTTCAAAAGCGTTACATAATTATTATCTACTAGGCTCACGCTTTCCATTAAACAGATTCTAGGATAGGTAAAGAAATTGTATTTTAATGGGCTTCTAGAAAGCTGAAGTATCTTTATAAACATATTAGTTTCGGGTAAAAATTGGTTTATTAATTTTTTTCATTTAAATTTTCAGAAAACATAGATTAATTAGCATCCGTAACTAATACATGTAAATTATCGTTTTGTTTCTGTGCTTATCAATATTATTTTAAAATTCTGTAGTAAAAGTCCCAATATGACAGAAAATAAAATACCAAGGAATGGATATAAAAATAAAAGATAAATAGTTATACAGAGAGATAAACAAAAACCTAGCCTATGTATCAAATACGGATTATCGTTGATTGCTTCACAATCAAATCCGCAACTGTCAACTGCGATTAAGATTTTATGACTGTATTTTGTACATTTGGCGGATTACTAGATGTTGCTAATGTACCATGAGAACAACCTAAACGAGCTTCTGCAAATATGTTTTGGGGTTGTAGGAAGTAATAATAACGGTTTCACAAAAATAAAAGCATATACAGGGTCTCCCAAAATTAGGGTTGCCTTATTAAGTGCATACTCTTAATAATAAACCTACAGCTTTTAGCATATCTAAGGATCAGAAATTTCTTCTCTTTGGTGTAGTTTTGGGCAGTTGGGGGTTGACTCCATCTCCTATTTTTGAATCAACGTAATTTTAAAGGCTAAACTCGAAATTCAGATTCTCATGTATAAATACTGTACAAGAGGAACCGAGAATAGAAGAACAAGAAGCAGAACAAGAATATATACAAGAACCATCAGAGAATTTTACAAAGGAACAAGTAAAAAATGCCATATAGAAACAAAAAACAGAAAAACTCCGAACGAAGACAAAATTTGCAACGAACAAATCAAATATGCTGGAGAAGAGATTGCTCAAGAATATACAAAAGTATTCAATAAAATATTGAAAGAAGGGAAAATTCCTGAAGAATGGACGAAAAGTACAACCATACCCCTTTTCAAGAAAGGGGACAAGACTGATCCCGCAAACTATCGAGGAATCACTCTTTTAAGTACATCCTTAAAACTATTAACCAGCATCATTGCAAATGAAATAAGCTCCAATATACCCATAAGTGAAGAACAGGGTTTCAGGATAAAATCGTTCAACTATAGACAGGGCGTCATTATACGACAGATTAGAGAAAAAGCTATTGAATACAATACACCGGCATATTTCTGCTACATACACTTAACGAAGGCTTTTGACCGGATACAATTAAATGACGTCATCAACGCCCTAAAAAAGAAGAATACTCCCAGAGATCTGAACACAGGAAACTCAACACAATTAAAAGTAAACGGAATGCTAACAAAAGAAATTGCAACCACCTCCGGCATACGACAGGGAGACAGCCTCAGCCCAATCTTATTCAATACATTCAAACGAAGTAAAAAAAGCTGGCTCAGGATATAGACTAGGACATAACAAAATAAAGATTGTGTGCTATGCAGATGACGCCACACTCATATCGGAGAACGAAGACGACCTACAACGAATGCTGCATGCCTTCAAGATTGAGGCAGAAAAATACAACATAAAGATTTCGACGAGCAAGACAATATCGAAAGACCCTCTTCGATGCAAACTCGCAATAGACAATACCATCATCGAACAAGTCATGAAATTTAATTACCTTGGTTGCACAATTACGAGCTCTGGAAATCTCACAGAAGAAGTTAGACAACAAACCAGTAAAGCAGCGGTAATCTCAGGACACCTGAAACAAACTGTTTGGAGGAACAAACATCTTAGTATAGACTATAAGACGAGAATTTACAAAACATGTACCAGACCGGTGATGACCTACGGTGCCGAAACAAGAGCTGAAACCTCCCTATCAAAGAGGCTACTACGAACCAACGAAATGAAAATTCTAAGAACGATAACAGGACACAGTATACAAGATAGAAAAAGAAATACTGAAATCAGAGAGAAATGCAAAGTTAACGACATAGTACGTTGGATAATAAGCCGCAGGAGAGAGTGGAACCAGCATGTAACGAGAATGACAGAAGATCGATTAGCCAAGATAGTCAGAAACATTAAACCACACGGAAGAAGACCTGTAGGAAGACCACCGAAGAGATGGAAGGACAGCTAGCAATCCATTTCACAGGAACGACAACAACAAAACCAGTTTTAAACAGGCACTATGCCTAAGAAAAGAGGAAGAAGAAGAAGATGTATAAATACAAAAAGTAAGTCCTGTTATTTTTTTTTTGATAGGAGTTGCAGTTGTCTAGGTATTTCACTTCCAAGGTTTCAGTTGTAGGATTTGATAGAGAAAATAATTTTTAGGTGAGCCATGGAACTAAGCAATGTTTTTGATCGTCAATTCGATGTTTTGCAAAATGATAAACTGCTGTTCTATGGTGTTTAGAAAACCTTCTTCAGGGTACCCCTTGTAGAGGACTGTAATTTCATGACGAAGCTGACCATAAGTTTATTAAGAAAACACTTATTATCTTATAATTTTCTACTTAATTTTGAAACAACTCGTATAAATAAATATAAAATGTACAATTACAGCAATTTTTTAGCAATAATATTCATTGCAATTTAAGATGTCAACATGTTCATGTTAATGAATCTACCCTTTCTATACTTTTCTTGCTCTATATAAGTAGTATCCTTCAGGGTTTTATGTATAAATACTTTTGCGCCCATTAAATTATATTATCAGTTAACCGAATTTATAGTACTCTAATATCCCTTTAAATGCGTTTTTGTAACTATTAATCTTAAAACGTAGGACCAAATTTCTACAAGATGTTGAAAGACGAAGTAATGGAAAAATTTTCTAATCAACATGTCCGAAAATGCTTTATTAAAAAGTTATAAATGAAATACCAATAAAGCACAAATTCCTCCAATAGCTGTTTGTAAATTGTTTTAAGAACACCCTGTACATATTTACATATAAATAATTCTTTATTTGAAACACAACTATTCTTCAGAAACCGCTGTTACAGCAGGGTCAAAAGTATTTTGCAAGGTAGATTTGAAAATATCAGTCTTTCAGTTTAGTACAATTAGGAAATTGTTCACATTATGTGGAAGTGATATGTTTGTCGTTAATATAATTTTTTCCCTTATAAGTACAGTATTTGTTTACATTTCACTGTACATGTCTTTCCCACACTGAAATTAGTACTTAACGCGTAAAACAATTACAATTAAAGGAAATATCAATTTTAGATTTCAAGGAACCCAAAAAAAAATTTTTTTGTTTGTTTTTAAGAGTCGTGGAGTTGCCATGGCAACCTCATAATCCCCGTCCCTACCCGCTTACCACGGATCAGGGTACATAGTATAACATGCCCTATCATTTAAAACTCCCCCAACTATGCTACCGAATCATCCTCAGAATTAATTAAATTCAGGCTACAACGGGAGTCGAACCCAGGTCGGCCGGTTGCAAGGTGGATTCTATCCACTACGCCGTGCAGTCGCTTAAAGTGATCTTTATAAAACATCCGGCCGTGGGTATCTGTGTATACCCGTATAATGTATGTGGCCAACCACATCTGACATGACCCAATCTTAAAAAACATAAAGTTTTTAGCTGTACAACTACAGATGTTCACCTTGATTACATTCTGACATAGATCCATAATACTGATGATTTGTTAATTTTGCTGATTTCTCTATTTATATCGAGGACGCAACGGTTACTATTCAATTTTAATGGCTAGTTACGCACAAAGCGTTAATTAAGTTTTAAAATCTTTATAATTTAAACAAAATGTAATTAGGGTACAACTCTAATTTTATATTAAATTTTGTAATATGATAAAGATCAGGAATGCTAACAGAATTTTTTTTATACTAACAAATTTCTAGGATTTGCATCGAATGATTTTCACCAAACTTATTAAGGCCGTGCATTTCTTTTTTAAGTCTGCCGTTTTCCAGTGATAGCTCATACTATCCCCATATCATTACAGAATCTACACCCCTTGTCACTTAAGGTATATGTTTTTGCTCACTTCTACCCATCTGTCGAACATCATATCGTATTTAAATTTGACGCTTATTTTAAAAAACAGTTTCGTGGGAAATTCTGAAGTTCTAACAAAAACCTGACTTTATGGTATGATTTAAGACTACTGAAGGCAAAATATTTCGTTAATTGCCTCTTCCTCCAGTTAATCTCAAGTGTACTGTGGTAAATGTTAAACCCATTTAGGTATTTGTGTAAGCAAAGATCTGTAATGTAAATCTATTTACTTTATTGGCTCCAAGAATTCACAGTGAAACATTTGGAGATCTCTAAAGCGGATCAATTCTACTAAAGTTTTTGTAATAATTAGTTTAAAGCAGTTTATCAGTTTCATGATACCAGGTATCAGTTTAATAGTAATCAACCGTACTGTTCTGCTAAAATGAGAGTGTGGAACGGTGACGTCTACTATTTTCAGGCGTCAGTGCAACTGTTTACGTTGCCTCCGCTTAAAATCAGTCTTGCAGTTCCTTGGCCAAATTATATTGGGAAGGATTTAGCTAAAATAATACGATGATGGAAAATAACAATATATTAACAGCATCAATCAACTTTTAAAATATAATTTAGAAATGAAAATTATCTCTAAAAATTTAGAGACAACATTTAAAAGTAACAGATAATAAGTAACTGACGTGTTTAGAACGACAAAATGGTGAATATTGTCTATCAGATATAGACAAATTCTGATTTGAAGTAATGATTGGTATATACCACTGAAACGTATGCTGTTAAAATGTGGAGATCTAAGTATTTTCCAGGAATGAACGCAAAGAGACGTCCAAAGAAACCGATGCAATTAAGACCACCATGTAAAAGAAATCGGGAAAGTCGCAAAGAAATTTTATTTTAATGAATCCTTACATTAAGTAAATTGCTTACACACCAAATCTCATATAAAATTTATTTTGAAGGCAGTTACGATCATCACGTGATCAGTCCTGCAACACGCGGTGATAGCGAAACATTTCTCCAAATGAATTACATATTAGTTAGTTGTCGTCGCGAAATACAAGACGATCTTGAGAAACAATCATTAGACGTAATACCCTAAGTAAATCCTTTGTTGGCCATCAAAGCTTGAAGGACTATACAAAAGCTAACAAAACTTTCTCTTGTTGATCCAGTCGAGCTTAGCACCAGCATAATTAATCCTATTAAGTTTGGGACCCATTTCAATTGTGTATAAATCTCTGCTGCATAGAAGAAGGTCTTTTGCAATTGTAGTGTTTGTCAGAACCAATAGCCAAATTACTGAACGTTCTGTGTAGTTCACAGTACATTTTTGCAAAAGCACTTGCATTAAATTTAATATGAATAGGTGAGCTACAATATGAAAATTAATGAATGATGAAGTACATTGTTATTTTCCCATTTGTGCGAAACCTATGTAAGTAGGAAATTCGTGATTAAAAGCAGAAGGCTTTTATTACCGTTGAACAATGAAAGTAAAAATTTGTAGGATATAAGTAGTAAAAAACTATATTATCACCAAGCATTTGTTGTTAAAAACTGTGGCACCGAATTTGAACATCCGTATAGTCTTTATTCTTCTATATCTTCGGTTTTGGAGTTGCCATATCTACTTCCTCCTGAGCAGAACAATTTTTCACAATGCCATCTTATACTAACTAATATCTACTCCAATTTCAGTGAAACGAAGCACTTATTATTTAAATAATATGTGCTACATATTTTGCTTGTTAAACGTTGCCTACAAACGGAAGTACATAAACTTTTTGAAACAGCATAACAACAAAATTTTAATTACAGTACTCCGTGGCTCTAACAATTATAAATAAAAAAAAATGCTTTATGATTAAAGATTTCTAGCTGTATGTGTTTAAGACTAACAGTACGATAGTTTTAGTTATATTTGAATTCAACATTTTTCCATCTGCCTGAACTATATCATTACCCTAAATTTCGTATTTATGAAAATTAAGCCGGGGTAAGCACGGATTATACATCGCAGCATTACAATATTGATGCAAGTAAGAAATTTTGGTTATACACTATACGGTTGTGTTACCAGAAAGCAATCAGCTGAGGGTAGCTCAGTTGGCAGGAAGCTCTTTCTGAGCAAAACGACGAGTATGACTTAACTTCGACAATCCAACATTACTTAAGACCCTATAAAAATCTTATTAGAGCAACCGTAGAATCTGCGTACGAAAAACTGTAGCGTTGAGGAGCAACACCTGGTAAAGAAGAGGCCAGTGCTTAGCAGTGGGACAAAAAGGCTGTTGATGGTGAATCAACTGCCACCTACCATTCCCGTGACAGCCTTCGTGAAAAACACATCACTATAAGTGAATACCACTCCAAAACAGCAATTATTAGTAAATAAAGCTTCCAGTTAAGCTAATAACTTGTATGACAACAATATCAGAAAATTGCTCGTAAAATTTAGCCGTGCATTCTCTTGGTGTTACCGACTAGCCGACGTTATTCCTCTTAAGTGAGACTCTTAGAATTAGATTCTATAAACAAAACTATTTATCGTAATATCATAAGTTTAAAATATGCATACAGGGTTGAACAAAAATACGGAATGTGTTTTGTACATGAAGGTTCGGATATATAGCGGATACAATGAAGGTATTGACTGTTTAAAAGCACTTCCAGTTAACTGGAAATGATATCAACTTTCATATTTTAAATGAAATACTCGTTATATTTTGTGATGTACCGATAGAATTCTTATTTTCGACATCAGTGATTTAAGGTTTGATAACACTATTTCTCATAATTCTAGAGATATTGAAAAAAACTCTCAAAATAAAGCTTTGTAAATTGTTTTTCTTCCTAGCTACTCATGACAACAAAACAATGATAAAACTAACAAATAAGAAAGCACAAATAACATCACTTGAGAAGATTATCAAAATTACTACCATTTACTTCTCGGTTTCGTGGTTCGGAGGGCTCGTTAAAGCCGTCGGTCCCGGCTATGGTCGTAGTCGTTAGGTCAAGTCAGAGGCTCTAGTGTGACCTGGAAACTCTGACACCAGGCTCTACCACGGTCATATATATATATATATATATATATATCTGTTTTTGTAACAAGCTGAGATCCAAATAAATTTAGGACAACCCGAGATCCGCCATAAGGGAATGGGTTATTAGAGTATATTTCTTATTAATGGCTTTATAATTAACAACTCAAACCCTACACCTATAGAGGGGAAACAATTTTGCGATTTTAATGTACGTGATAAATAAATAACGACGCGAGATCCGTAACAGCATAGGTAAAGTCGAGATCCATGTTTGTATTTTGGGACATATGTAACTAAACGTGACATCCGCCGGCGTTGCCGAAGTTTTACGCTACTCTTAGCCTTACAGCTGCTTTAACTGTTATCTTGTTTACGCATACCACTGCCGGCCACTGCTGATATGCGCAACTTGTGAAAAATTCTGCAACGCTTGCATGTTGTACTAAAACAGAACGAACATGTGTTATCTTAAATGTTACGTATTTTAAACAAGGTTCGCATATCAATATATTTTTATCAATACACTTTGTTGATTGAGCGTTTGAATGTTATATCAGCACTTCTTTGCGAGATTTTCGTAGCATGTTAACTGTGCAGACATTTTCTGCTTTTTAAAGGAATACTGTTTTGCTTCAAGTAGGAAATTTAACGTATGTTGTGGGTACATTTGGTCCGCACTAGGTTTAACATGTTATATTACAAGGAATAAGTGAAAGATATTTATTAGTTTGATTATTATGCTTGTGACTAAAATATTTTTAATGATTTACCTATAATTTAAATAATTTAAAAATTTTTGTGAAATATATTTATTATATAGAAGGAAAAAGCGTTGGCATACAAAATTATTATTGTCAGAACATCTTAGCGTTAGTTCCGTAAAAGAGCGCACGCGGCTCTCGGATTCAGGATTTGTGTCGATCTCCCACTTTTTCCCCCATAGGTCGCTGCCAAAGTAAAAAGATTTGAAATTTCTGAACTGAGAATTTTGAGACGTATAAAACTCTACATTTTCTGTGTTTTTTTATAATTACACAAATGGCAACTGTTGAATGTGGTTTCTTCGGTTTCATTTTTTATATTTAAAAATTGTGCCCTAAATGCCCAAATTCGGTTAATTTTATTGGCCGGACCAAATGTACCCCCAACGTACCCTACGTTACAAAAGTCATAAGGCGTAAATAATTTGAGATATAGATATTTTAAGTGCTGATAATGGTAACTTACATCTTAATAATAAAAGTCATGGTACCTAAGATCCCTATCTTAGTTAATTATTAGTACAGCGCGGATTATATGAAAAATGCATATTCTTTATTTTTAGCATATTTAATTTTATGTCTTCAAATCTTTACGATTTGCACAATTACGAACCCATTGACACTAATTTTATATTGCATATTTTGCATACTTGGGCTTTTGTTGCATATTTTATATTGCGCATTTGCTAATTGGTGTGCTGCATGAAGACGTCCTGTACAAATCATATTTAATAGCTTCAAAACAACTTCACCAAACAAATAATTTGTCCATAATTAGATTTGTGAACGACGGATTATCCAATTTCTTTTTGCCTTAGTGTGTTCAGAAAAAAATTTGTTAATGTTGTCAGATGCAGCACCATATATGGTCAAGGCGGGGCAAAATTTGAAAATATTTTATAGTAATTTAATTCACACTACTTGCTTAGCACATGGAATTAATAAGGTCGCTGAAAAGATCAGGGATCAGTTTCCTTTAATCAATGATTTAATTAGTAACATAAAAAGAATTTCCTCAGGGCCCCTTTAAGAATTCAATTTTAGAAAGAGAGACTTCCCAATAACTCCATTGCCTCCACAACCTGTAATTACCAGGTGGGGTACATGGCTTGAAGCGGCACTTTTATATGCAGAAAATTATGAAAAAATTAAAGAAGTGGTTTTAAACTTGACTGATAGTAGCCAAGCTATTACACGGTCAAAAAAATTGTTGGAATCTCGGGAGTTGCCTTGCCAACTTGTTTATTTAAAAAGCAATTATAGTTTTGTGCCTAAAACTATTTCAGATTTAGACAAACGTTCAATGTCATTAGCTGAATCTACAGAAATAATTGATAATTTTGAACATTTATGTTCAAGAGTTAAGGCAAAAGTTGGAAATACAGTTTACGAAAAATTAAGTAATGTACTCAAAAAGAATTCTGGATACGGTATTTTAAATGATGTTGCAAAAGTTTTACGAGGAGAAGTCGCAGAATTAGTGTTAAGTGGACATTTAGTTACAAAACTGAAAAATGCTCCAATTACATCTGTCGATGTAGAAAGAAGTTTTTCTATATATAAATATATGTTTAGTGATAGGAGGCAATCATTTTTGTTGGAGAATTTTGAAAAACATTTGATTATCAATTGTTTTAATAATATGTCTGATTAATATGAACGTTTTTATTAATAATTAATTGTAATTAGCTTACTAGTAATAACCATAATAGTGTAAGATTATTTTTTTAATGTATCTAATTGTCTTTAATTAATCTAATAAATATTCTTAATTTCAAGATTTTCTATCTTTTTTCTTTCCAGAAGGCAAAAGTAGTTGCATATCTTGCATATATTTGGTTATATTTTTTTAAATCTCTGCATATTTTCGCTAGAGACAGTGCATATATATCCGCATATTTTTCAGATTTTCTTTGCATATTTTCCGCGCTCTAATTATTACATAGTATGTACTTAAAGTTTTATTTGGACCAAATGTACCCAGAACAGAACACAAAAGTTAAATCTTGGGTTTCTTTTAAAATTGGAATAACTAAACTAAAGGGAATCTGCTTTTTAAAGTTCAATATGAAGCCTTTCTGTAGTGTAATATCTTAAAAGAGAAAAAGGTGGAACGCAGCTTAAGGGAAGAGTTTGGTGCAAAAAGATCGTTGCTTGTATTGCAGCAAACGTTAAACTTAAACTTTTCGAGGCACCTTTTCAAAAACAACGCAAATAGCGAAAGTATCGAAAAAATTATTGTATTACCAAAGGATCGTAAAAGAAAACACATGATTGCTCTTTTACCGAAACTTCAATTTTATATGATGGAAATATAATTATACCTGCATAGGTGGGTCTCTATGCAGCTGAAAAACAGACTTTATCGACAGATTATTTCTTTTTTATAATTTGCATCCTTCTAGCCACTTCGCATCTATGTAGCTGGCTGGGTGGGCTACGCCACAGTTGGCACATTTTGGTTTGCTGTTTTAATTCATTTTGTATTCATTTGTGTTGTGTTGTTCAGCACATTTTACGCATCTTGATTCTCTGTTGCAGAATCTGTTAGTGTATCCATAAGTTTGGCATTTCTTCCATTGGGAGGCAAGTTTTGATTTTCTTAAGGATTCTATTTCAACCTTCATCTCACCTTTTATCACGTATTTTTTAATGTCTTTACCGTTTTTAAAACTTAGCATAAATAGCGGAGAGGGTTTCTTCTCTTTTCTCTGCAGAATATTAACGGCTTCTATTATTTTGTATACTTGATGAGATAAATTTTCTACTATGTTTTCTGGAGCGCATGAAAGGCGCGGTTTCCTCGCCATTACTTTCATGGTTCTTGTTTGTTTATTTTCGTACGAGTGCCAAAGGTGCTTTTTTTCATTTAGTAAGTTTGTAGTAAGTTTTCTATATTCTTCTGCAGAAGCTGTGTTTATTTTCACCTCCTTGATAGGTATTCATTATAATTGCTTGAAATATACATTTTTTTGATTTTAATCCGCGTTGTAATGCATCATAGTCTTTAATTTGGCTCGAAACAATTATATGTTATACATAATAACGCTGCAACCCTTTCTAGGAAGATATTCAAGTGAGAGGCGCTAATGCAAATGGGGAAAACAATAATAACATTTTGGAAATCTTTAACATCAGTAAACACAAACCCAAAGGAGTGCTATTATCAGGCTTAGGATAAATATTAAATATGCACCTAAAATTTGGAATATATGCACACAAATATTCACGTAGAATACCGAAAGTAAGCACTTAAATATGCACTTTAAATTATAGTTGTTTAAGTATAAGTAGGGTCTGGATAGATACAAAAACTGATACTAATAAAAGTAATTAATAATAAAATAAATTTAAGATAATAATAAATAAAATTAAGATTAATTTTAAATATTATTGTTACATTTAGTAATTACATGATGTAGTAAATAGTCGCTTTAAATAATTAGGTACCGGCGTTCGAATGAACAGGGGGCAATAAAGCGGTTATTTACTGCCTGGTGCTCACCACATCCCACATGTCATGTATTTCGTACGCGACAACCGGGTGTGTGCGAGCAAGAATAGGAGAGCTTTAACCTTCCGCCTTGCAGGCCAAAATCCTTCATGGGGCATAGAACCTCACTATCAATAAATTTTTATTATCAGAAAGAAATCAAGTGGGAAATATACGTTTACCTGGGCCATAAACCCTAAACCATTCTAAGAATTGAAGGAAATGAATTTGCACTGACTAGTAAAAGATTAGCATGAATCTCTGGAAGCGCTTAATCTTAAAATTTAGGAATATTCCCCAAAAATAGAAACAGATGTGTTTTTCATGCTGTCCGACTTTGAAGATACTGACAACTATCAAAATAATTATAGTTGATACAGATTGATATCAAAATTTTAAAAGTATGCAGCATTTATCAGAAACATTCAAAATATGGATTTGCATTTATGCAGATATGCAAATGCATAATTATCCAAAACCTAGTTATTATTCTAGAAAACAGGCTTCTTCCGAAAACAATTACAGCCGAACAGGTACAATAATAAATTTTTAGTTTAACAAAATTATTACCTACCAAAAAATATTATATAGGTTTTCTAATCTAGATTATTATAACGTTATATTTATAATATATATATTATAATTATAACCTCTGACACTCACTTAAAATATTTCTGCTTGCTAGTGTAAAGCAGACAATATTTGCTATTGATGTCTGATAATCTACGACTTTTATCTTGTAACAAAAAAACATAGCACTTTCAATTTTACTTGTACCGACAGAAAGTAATTTTGCCCTTTCTAAAGAGTTTACGCTAACAGATGTACCATCTTTGCCATCTTCTATAATTTCAAAAACATACATTAGTGTAATGACACCCACTTCATACGTTCTTTATTTAGTTGCAATGCTTTCTTTAACAGTTAAATTAATTAAAAAATTATTACCTGGTTCTATCAAAACATTTCTATTTTTTTTAATTAAAAACTCAACTACTAGGAACTTAAATTAATTTTCGATAAAAGATATTTTTCGTTTGTTCTACATAGATAGTTTTGTTTGTATACCATACATTTCCTTTCAGTAGGGATGTCTAGCTATTGCTTAATGCAGAAAATATACAGAGCGCGGTTTTAGACGGTGTTTCATCACTGTAACCTATCTTTCTAGTGAGAAGTAAAGAAGATAAATAGTGCCTACACGTAAATTTATTCATTTGTTTTTTTTTCAATTCTGTAGCTTAATACTCCAAAATAGAAAAAGATAGAACATAGCTTACGGAAGGCAAAAGTTTGGGGCAAAAACACAGTATAACCCGGGTTATTAGATGCCATTAGACAACAAAATATTGCACAGATAATATATTACAACTGCATTTGCGACGATTCTGTAATTTTGAGTTAATTTTAATATACAGGGTGTTTCGGAATTGTACGGTACTATTTTAGGGATGTATTCTCCAGCACAAAATAAACAAAAAAGTTCATACAAACATATGGCTCAAATTAATTTATTACCGAGATATTGAAAGTTAAAGATAAATAACTAAAAGTCCGAAGTTAATCAAGTAGTCAATTGCATACCGCTTAGTTTTTTAACAGTTGATTAAAACATCCGTCATTAAATCTGTTGATTAGTATTAAGTAACCTGTTTTACTAGTTCATGCTTGTTTTCGTCTGAGTTAATAGTACTTTGGAGACTCTTCAGTTTGTTATGTCATGGGATACACCACAAATTTGTTCAGTATTGCAGAACAAACAGACATGCTTTTAATTTATGGCGAGATACGTAAAAATGGCGCTGTTGCTGTTCGAAGATACCATGAAACATTTCCCACTAAAAGGATACCAAATCGTAAAACGTTTGAAGGCATTGAAAGACGTCTTAGGGAGACTCGCACGCTAAAGCCTGAACGAATGCTGATCGGCAAAGATTTCGACGAACTGCAAACGTTGAAGAAGGGATACTCAATGCTGTTCAATTATCTCCTAGTACTAGCACCAGAAGATTGTCACTTCATTTCAATTTATCCTGTACAAGGGTATGGCGAACATTGCGTGAGCAACAATTGTATCCATTTCACGTTACGTCTGTGCAAGATCTGTTACCAGAAGATTATAACAAGCCCAGAAATTTCTTCCAGTGGTTAATTCGACAATGCGCACGAGATCCTAACTTCCTTAGCTGCCTGCTGGTTACCGATGAATCATGTTTTACAAGAAATGGTATTACTAATTTTCGAAACACTCGTGCTTGGAACGAAGAAAACCCTCATGCGACTGCTAGTACGCATTACCAACATACCTTTTCATTAAATGTCTGGTGTGGTCTTCTTGGTGACAATCTCATCGGCCCCTTCTTTTTATCAACAAGGCTTTCAGGAATATCTTACTTGCATTTTTTGCAAAATGATCAGTATGACCTTCTAGAAGACATTCCGATTGCCAATAGACAGGGGATGTGGTCTATGCACGACGGTGCCCCTGCTCTCTTTTATCATATTGTCACTGATTATTTAAACATAACATATAGTAATCAATGGGTTGGTCGAACGGACCTGTTAAATGGCCACCACGATCTCCTGATATAACGCCATTAGATTATTTTGTGTGGTGCTAGATGAAGTCTATGGTTTATTCTACGTCTGTTGGCACATAAGAAGAGCTAAGGAATCGCATCGTGGAAGCAGCAGCAACTATCAAGGGTCGTCCTGATGTTCAAAGGCGTGCCAGAGAAGCATGGATTCATCGTGCTGAATGCTGCATTCAATAAAATGGAGACCACTTTGAACATTTACTCTGAATGTTTTATTTTTAAATAAATATCTTGAACTTTCAATATCTCGGTAATAAATTAATTTGAGCCATATGTTTGTATGAAGTTTTTTGCTTGTTTCGTGCTGGAGAACACATCCATAAAATAGTGCCGTGCAATTCCGAAACACGCTGGATATATTTGCACATTATTATGGCACATTTTACGTAGCATTGAAATGTTATCTTATTTTTCTAGCTAGACGATTTTCGAAATATTCGCATTAACTTTGTTTTATAAATACATTGCAACAAGCTTTTTGTTTGTGCTTACTTCAATACCATATTTGTTTTACTTTCTTTTCAAATTATTAGAGTATAATATCCACAAAACTATTTACATATTAGTAGACCTCCCCGTTTTTTAAATTTAATATTGTTTGCAAGTTGTTAGTTACTAAATAATTATTGATTTATCAATGAAATCCTGACTATTTTATAGAACAATGATTAGTGAAGTAAATTGTAATTCTTAACCTCCGTCACATTATTGTTATTTAAATAATATAGGCCCTTTAAATTCGCTGCACATTGTCTAAAAACTGAATTTATTTTTGCCTTTTAATAATTTAAGTTCGTTTTTTGGTGATAAGTATTTATATTGCTCAAAATACAGTAACTAAACATATTTTGGATGGAGAGTTACTTTAAACAAATAATGGCAATGTTTATTTGATTTTTTTTACTTAAGCAATCCATTTTAAGTAAGACATTGATTAACAATTAAATGTGCTAATAGGGTGTCTACAATTTCGTATAAATTTGCTATAAATATGATCTATTTTCCTGCAATTTTTAGTGTAATTGCACATTATCATTTAAAGTCAGTTTTTTAACCTAATAGTTGATAATATTTTTGCCAAGTCAAGGTCTACTAATGTTAAAATAGTTTTGTAACTGTAATTTTGTTAATTTTATATATAAATTAAACCACATGGTATTGGACTAAACAGAAACCTACGGCGTGTATTTAAACAACAAAGAAAGTATCCTCATAATTTGCAAGTATTTTATTATAAATAAAAACATTGGGTTTTCCTATTTTTAGACAAAACTAAAAGTTATTTTCTTATTTAAATGTTAGGTGTTAATAAATAATGCTAATAGTACTCAACCGAATTTGTAGCTCTTGCGATTTACGAGATTTCCATGCAGACGCATAGAAATAATTTAAAAAATAAATAAATCAAAAAATGCAGTTGTACGACTAACCCAGCGAATAGCAAAGTGTTTTTCCAAGAAACCAAGCTGCTTTTTGTGATAAGTATTTCTTATGCTTTGACAAGTTACTTTAAACAAATAATGGCAATTTTTGTTCGATGTTTTTTTATCTCTCTTAAGTAAGACATTGATTATCAGATAAATGCGCTAATAGGGATTATACAATTTCGTATGAACTTGCTTTAAATGTGGTCTATTTTCCTGCAATTTTTAGTGTATTTGCACATTATTATTTAAAGTCATTTTTTTTTACATAACAATTGATAATATCTTTGCAAGGTTAAGGCCTACTAATTTTAAGATAGTTTTATAACTGGAATTATGTTAATTTTATAAATTAAATTAAACAACATGGTACTGGACTAAACAGAAACCCGCGGCGTGTATTTAAACAACAAAGAAAGTATCCTAAGAAAGTGTAAGTATTTTCTTATAAATAAAAACATTGAGACTTTTCTATTTTTTAGGCAAAACTAAGTCATTTTCTTATTTAAATGTTAAGTATTAATAAGTAATGCTACTAATACTTTGTACTTTCTTGTACCGAATTTGTAGCGCTTACGATTTACGAGATTTCCATGCACACGCAGGTGTTAATAAATAATGCTAATAGTACTCAACCGAATTTGTAGCTCTTGCGATTTACGAAATTTCCATGCAGACGCATAGAAATAATTTTAAAAATAAATAAATTAAAAAATGCAGTTGTACGACTAACGCAGCGATTAGCAAAGTGTTTTTCCAAGAAACCAAGCTGCAACTATATCCGCGATGTTGCCAAGCGTGTAAGATCGCAAGTTGACTGGAAAATATATCTTGCGGTTTTATACACAAAAGGCGCTGCGGCGCTCTCTACAGTGGAGTTAGATGAACTTCTAGAGTATAAAATCGAGCAAAATGGGTACAAACTGAGCTCCGGGCAAAAATTTGAATTTCACCTCCCCTTGACCTCTCCTCTTGAATGAGTACGATATACACAGGGATACAAGATGAGATCCAAAATCGGATCTCACCTTAAAAAAAGGATCTCCTCTTGTACAGTTTGTAACTCCAAAAGATCTCGACTTGTACCGAAAATAAATATATATGTATATGCGATTTTATTTACGGCTGTCGCCGTCTCTCGCTTCCAGATTTCCATGTCTGTCTATCGACCTAGTCTCCCTCCTGTAGACCTCGAATCCATAGCGTCTTGTACATCTTCTTGCCATCTCCTGGGAGATCTTCCTCTTTTTCTCCTTTCCGGAGATATCCATTGCCATACTTTCTTTGGCCATCTGGTGTTGTCCATTCGTTCCAGGTGTCCGTACCATAAAAGTCGTTTTGTGTCGGTTGTATCCAATTAATATTAAAATTAATATGTTTGCCAAAATCGAGATCACTTTCTGATTGTTCTGGGGTTCAATCAGTTCTTGGGTCAACTGAACTTTGTATGGCTATAGACAGAAATCTTTATGAATAAATCGGCGAGTTAAAGTCACGAAAAGCCCCAGTTCTTGTGAACGACGGAAAATTGACAGGTTCGGATACTCACCCACACTTTTCCAAAGGGCAGCAACATTATCGTTGGACTGAGCGTTTCGATTAGTACTGGTTGATCAACCACTGACCCGATTCTTTCAAATTTCTGTGAATTCGACGAATTGTGGCTATAGTAGGACGATTGTATGAACCATATATTTCCCGAATTGAAAGAGAATTTTTATGAAAAATCGAATTGTTACGATGCGTTGTTGGATTGTATGGCATTCCATGACAAACAATTCTAAGCGACAGCGAAATCTCTTCAAAGTGAGGCACATCCGGTTGTCAAAGATCTACCACCCCTACTGAAAGACCAAATATATACAACCCATTCCTATAATGTAGTAGTGTGTATTTGGCCCACCTAATAATATAGTAATCTCAAGTTTTTTATCTCTGAAATCTTTTCTCTGCCCTTTTTTATTGATTTTGCGTTTTAAATCATTATTTTCCTTCTAATTTGAATAGGCTGTTGTAAAACTAGTTCAATTTTACGTTTAAAAAGAACTAAAACCGCGGATGTGCTATTTATCTATATTTTCTCTATCAAGATCAATATTCGTAATACGAACTGAATTAAAAATAATTCTAAACAGAATGTCTTAAGCATATTCATAACCAGAAGTGAATGAACTGAGGTTGGAATACGGATTAGGGTGTGCCATGTCATATCATATTCCAATTTCAGATGTAGCAAGGACTGTATTGCTATGCCTTATCTACATTTTAGTTTGCTCATTGTAATAAGCTTTTAATGGCCCAACTCCTGTGCTGCATCTATCACCTCAAAATTTTTGTTATACCTGTAGTGTCCAAAATCATCAGGAGTGGGAAGCAAGTTGATAGAACCACAGAGTAAAAAGGTAGGTCTGTATCCATCCAGATGGATGGCAAGCAAATAGCTAAGAACGATCACGAGAGAGACGAACGTTCATTGAAGCAATAATAAATATTATCATTCGAGTTTCTTTCTCTGCCGGAGGCAACTGCGATCTGCCGTTTTCCTTTTAATTCAATTATTATGTTGGTGACGGGAAAATTCCTCTTTTCCATATTCAACCAGACAGAAGTTAGGGGACTAACAGTGTAAATAAAATGACGTTTTTTCGAAAACGGTTAGGATTAGCGACATGAATGAAGAGTACTTAATTGTTAGTCAGTAGATAAAGGTATGTGAAAAATGTTGTCCAAAGTTCTTATCACACAGGGCGTAAAAAATGGGGTCATAAGTGTCACAGCTAGTCCGTCTCTGCAGCTGTGAGTAATTGACAACACTTTCTGGGATAGTAATTTGAAGGGTCTTGCCTAGTATACATCATATTAAAAAAAAATGGAATATACCTGGTGGTTCAATAATTATGTGTAATAAACTTGATTCCATTGGAGCTCTTTGGGACCCCATATCTCCAAAGAGGAGGCCTATTCGAAAAAAGTTTATATGAACTTGTAGTATTCTTTTTACGTGTTTTTTTCATATCCGGGAGATTTCCCACATTTTCCCGGACACCCTGTAATACTTCAGTGCAAAATTATGATTACCAGACTAAATATTACTAAAATTTTGTTCCAATTATTAATTCATAATTCTACAAATAAAAAACACCAACAAACCGATTTAAAAATTCTTATTTAATGATGCTGTGTTACGTCAAATAATATATTTTCGTATTTAGTGGAATTAAAGCTGTGCGGACAATCATAATGTCAATTATTTTTGCTATTTTCCTAGACTCGTTAATAGTCCACAACAGCTTAGCTTTCAATGTTTGGTGTTTGTGGTCACCCTGTAATTTTAAATAGCATAACATTAACATGTCATCAGCCCAATTCTGTAAATATTTTCTTAACAGTAACAAAAAAAATGTGGCAAAAAAACTAGTTATTATCAAATGGAAAAAATTATTGACTACGTTGAGTCACATAATATTTTACCGACAGGAAGGTGTCACCCGAATTCAACGTGTGTACGATTAATGATATCTTCTACATTTTTAGAAAATTTTTATATATCCCCTTAGCAAGTGGGTGGAAATAATTATGCAAACTTTAGAAGTTGATCTGCACAGACATTGTAGGCTGACTTATGGACAAATTTAGGTATTAGTCAATTCCCGTTTGATAGGACCCATGGTCAGAAAAATTTAAACTTGCGAGCACTTCTAAATAAAATGGAAATTTAATTCCGTAAATTGTTAATTCTATTTCATGGTACAGAAGTGTAAGAACAACAAGCAAGAAAACAATATATAAAACAATGATCTAGATTCTAGAGCATTATTACATACAGAGGAGAACCACGGGATGTGAATAAAAGAAATAGAAATGAATTACCGCCACCCTAATTTACTACTTAAGTTGTAGGAAATGAGGTTGGATAGAATACGAAAGGAAACAATAAGGGAGATGATGAAAATGGAAAGAGACATTACGGACAAAATGCATAATTGGCAGTTAGTATCGTTTGGACACGTGAATAGAATGGAAGGTACAAGGTATAGTACAAAGGTATTAAAATGTATGCTACAAGAAAGGTTGAAGAGGGAAAACCGAGACGTTGTTGGGGAAGACGATATAAACGAAGCTATGAGAATAAGAAGAAGATTGTTTTGATAGACTTAGGTAACTGAAAAAGTAAATAAAATAGGGCAATGGAATATAAGAACTCTTTACCAAGCAGGAAAACTTCAACTAGTGATAAGTGAAATGGAAAGGTATAATTTAGGCATTATGAGGTTAAGTGAAACTAGATGGAAAAACAGCGGTGAGAAAGTGAGTGGTAACTATAGCTTTATGTACTCCGGGCTAAATGAAGAGGATGCTATTAGAGTGGAAACCAGTGTCAGAGAGAATAATAACAATAAGACTAAATGCAGAGAGGGAAAAAATAACAATAATACAGCGTTATGCACCGACAGAGGTGGCTGAATATGAAGGAAAAGAAACCTTTTATAACCTTCTCAACTATAGCTGAAATAAACAAAAAAGATGTAATTGTCCTAACGGGCAATTTAACGCCAAAGTTGGCAATAGTAACAAAGATCTGGAACGCATAATAGGGACTCATGAATTTGGAGAACGAAATGAAAATGGAGAACCACTGCTTGAAATAAGTGGATTATACAAGTTACAAGTAGGGGGAACACTTTTCTTACATAAAGACTGCCATAAATATACCTGGGTGTCGCCTGATTACAAAATGGTAAGTCAAGTTGATCATATGTGTATAACTTCGAGGTGGAAAAAAGATGTTACAAACAAACGAGGTGCCGATGTTAATACGGATCACCACCTGGTCTTAGCAAAAGTACGACTTAAGTTCAAGAAACAGAAAAATCGAGATTTAAGAAGCAAAAACATGCAGTACAATATCGAACAAGCGAAGAAAAATTAAGATATTAAGCAAAATTTTAATATAGAAATGAGAAGAGGAGCAGAAACAATTAATTATGGCGATTCAATAGAAAAGGTGTGGAAAAACTGTTAGATGGAAGGAACATTTTGAAGAAATTATGAATATTAGAAGAGATACGATACAACTACCTCAAATAGAACATAAACAGGAAATACAAATAGATACAGACTGTTCAACCAGAAAACAAATGAAAAACGGTAAGGCCTCTCGCATAGACCAAATTACAGTAGATATGTTAAAATTAGATAGCGCATGTTCCACAGACATCTTGTACCCACTGGTAGAAAAAGTCTGGAGAGAAGAAATATTTCCAGAGGAGTGGTAAGAGGGAATTATAGTAAAACTTCCATAGAAAGGCGAACAGAATGTGGGAATTGGACAGGAATAAGTCTATTGAGTGTAATAATCAAGATCTTCTTTACAGTAATACTAAATAGGACAATGAAAGTTCTAGACAAGCATATCCATAGTGAACAAAGTGGTTTTCGAGCAGGTCGATCTTGTGTCACTACTATACCTTTTATTCAATTAATTACAAAAGGGCGTTTGACTCTATATTCCGTGAATGCATTAGGACAGCCTTAAGAAACAGGGGGTACCAGAGAAACTAATATCACTCATAAAAATAGGTTATACTGGTGGTAGGTGCCGAGTTTTGCATAAAGCGATACTAACAGAATCTTTCCCTACAGAAACATGAGTAAGGCAAGGATGTATCCTATTGCCATTGCTGTTCCTTGTTATAGTGGAGAAGGTTATGAGAAAAGCAGTTAATGGGAAAGGAAGAGGAATTACCTGGAATTTAACAGAAAGTTTAGAAGATTTAGAATATGCTGATGACGCATGCATGATTTCACATAATTTTCAGCAAAAGTGGGGGACAAAATGGAGGCACTACAAACAGAATCAAGTAAGATGGGCCTGAAAATAAATACACAGAAGACAAAGTTAACGAGAGTAAATGTGCAAAATACAAATGATTTGCAGTGTGAAGGAGAAGTTATAGAAAAAACGAACAGTTTCAATTATCTGGGTGCCATAATAACTAGTGTTGGTGGGTTCCTGAAAAACGTTGAACAAAGAATTAATAAAGCTAGAAGTGCGTTCTGTAAAATGAACAAAATATGGAGAGCGAAAGACGAAAATAAACACTTAAGCTAAAAGTTTTTAATATAATACAACAGTGAAACCGGTGTTAATATACGGCTGTGAATCATTGTGCGTCACAAACGAGATTAAAAGAAAACTACAGACTTGTAAAGAGATGTCTGAGATATACATTAAGATTCTGGTGGCCTGAAAGGATAACAAATGAAGAATTAAAGATTAAAACGAGACAACAAGACATAAACATACAAATAAAGAGAAGAAAATGTGGATGGATAGGCCATGCCTTAAGGAAAGATATTCGCGAACCCTCGAGAGCAGTGTTGAAGTGGAATCCAGAGGGTAAAAGAAGACAAAGGCGACTGAGAAAAATATGGCGCAGAACAGTGGAAGAAGAAACAACTCACAATTACAGAGCTGGAGAGGATAGCAGAAAATATAGAACATTGGAAATACTTTGCAGACACCCTATGTCCCCTTGGGGAATAACGGGAAATAGTAATAAATAAAATAAATAATAACTGCAAACTGGGGGCGCAGAGGCGGCGACAGCTCTAAAATATATACAGGGTGTCCAAAATGTGATGGTATACCATTGCTATCTCGGAAACGGTTATAGATGGAATAGGGCATCAAATGTTCAAAAGTTGCGTAATTACATGGCTTTTAATATGACATTTGAAGATTGCAAAAAAAATCAGCGGTTCTCAAAATATTTAAAAAAAACTGAAAATTGGTCAAAATTTAAAATCGCTATAACTTTTTTATTTAAAGTAATTTTAAAAAACTGAAAGGTTTACATGAAAACATAGACAATTACCTACATTTTCATCCAATCTGTGTATTTTTACGCCTACTACATTTTGAGATATGGCTACTATCTTTTGTTTTTCCTATGACCGCCATATTGGATTTTTGCATCGAAGCATTGGAAAAAAATCAAGGAATTCAACCATGTATCATACATGGTACTTTAGCTAAAAATAAACCCATAAAATCTACTTTTTATTATTAACACACTAACTGTCAAGTTGCCATGAAATGAAACAATTGACTATCCAATCTAATCCAAATTACTCTTACGCTTGTCAACCAAGGTGTTGAATAATTTCCATAAAGCGTATGAAAATGAAGTATTCTAATAAAGAAAAAGTCGATATGCTTTTTGTGTAAGCAAGAGCATTTCGCAATGCAAGAAATGCTGCTGAAAGATACGCGGACTTGTATCCCGAAAGACAGGTTCCTGATACCAGAATATTTGCACGGTTAGAAAAAAATTTGCGCGAATTGGGAAAGTTTGAAAAGCGAAAAAAAAGAAAATTAACTGTTACAGCAGAAGGAGGTGAAGAGGAAACTAATGTCTTGGGTAATAGTATTTTATAAATATAATTTTTTTAAATTTACCTTATAATATTTATTTTAGGCTACGTGCATTTTAAAAATTTTAATCAAATTGAGGTTGCTCTGAGGGAAATCGTAAAAGAAACAGGTGGCAAAAAAATGTCGGCAAGAAAAATATTGAAAAGACTTAAGTACAGACATTATCGCTACAGAAAAGTACATTTGAGGCCCTTGGACTACAATAAAAGAAACATTTTTTGCGGGTGATTATTGAGAAAAAAGAGACAGGATGCAAACATTCTCAAAAAAATTCTGTGGAGCGACGAAGGCAGATTCTGCAATAACGGCTGGTTTAACAGAAACATCCACTATCGTTGGACCCAAGAAAATGAACATTTACACCGCGAAACTGCATTTCAGGAGATGTTTGGTTCGGGGTATTGAACTCAAGTGTAGTGGGCCCTATCTTTCTTGAGGAGCATTTAACAGGGGAAAGGTATTTGGATATGCTGAGAAATATGTTACAAGATCTCTTGGATGACCTTCCCCTAAGTGTCTTAAACAATTTCACATACTTTCAACAGGATGGTGCACCAGCACATAGCGATAGGGGTGTTACGGAATTTTTAAATACTTTTAAACCCAATTGTTGGATTGGTAATAATGGACCCATAAATTGGCCGGCCAGGTCTCCAGACATAACCCCTATGGATTTTTCCATATGGGGAATTATTAAACATAATGTTTATACGACGACGCCCCGTCATGTAAATGATTTAAAACTAAAAATTAGGGAGGCGTGTAATAAAATTACCCCGACCGTTTTGAAAAATATTCAAAAAAATTTGACCAAGAGAGCACACAGATGTGTATTAAACAATGGTGGTCATTTTGAACATTTGTTGTAGTTAATTTGTTGTTTTTTTAATTGTTTACGTTTTTGTTGATTTTGATATTTTTTATACTTTTCGTTGTTTATTATTTTATTGTTTCATTTCATGGCAACTTTATAGTTAATGTGTTAATAATAAAAAGTTGATTTTATGGGTTTATTTTTAGCTAAAGTACCATGTATGATATATGGTTGAATTCGTTGATTTTTTTCCAATTCTTCCATGCAAAAATCCAATATGGCGGCCATAGGAAAAACAAAAGATAGTAGCCGTATCTCAAAATCTAGTAGACGTAAAAATGCACAGATTGGATGAAAATGTAGGTAATTGTGTATGTTTTCATGTAAACTTTTCAGTTTTTTTAAATTCCTATAAATAAAAAAGTTATAGCGATTTTAAATTTTTACCAATTTTCAGTTTTTTTCAAATATTTTGAGAACCGCTGATTTTTTTTGCAATCTTCAAATGTCATATTAAAAGCCATGTAATTCCGCAACTTTTGAACATGTGATGCCCTATTCCATCTATAACCGTTTCCGAGATAACAATGGTATACCATCACATTTTGGACACCCTGTATGTTTAAATATACATTTTACAATATTACTAAAAACCTGCATGTGTCAGTGAAAATAATGACTCAGGGGTGCCCACATTAGATGTAATATAACAAATACAAAAATGTAAGGAAAAAAATCAGTTGCTTATTTGGACCAATTACTTGCAAATGTAAAAAAAGAATACAGTTGTTTGATAAATTATTGATTTTTAAATTATTGATTTTTAAATTAGCGTAGCCCTGAATCACAAGCTTCGGTATAGAGCAAAAATGCAAGAAGATTGTGCAAATGCTATTCTTAGACAAACCAATTTAACAATGGAAATTAGAAAGAGATTAAGTAGATGAACATATTTTTTAATAACAAAAAAAAACATAAGTTTTCCTGTACAGCTTGCATACAAAAGAATATTTTGTGTATACTAGGTTTAAAGAATACTGACTTTTCCTGTATAGCTTGTAAACAAAAAATACTTTTTTTGTATACGCTCCCAAAATGAGCTATTTTACGGACTCATTTCAGTCCGTAAAATGAGTCTTTTTCGGACACTATCCCAAAAAGTCGCCATGACAACTTTTTCGGACACTATCCCAAAAAGTTGCCATGACAACTTTCTAGGATCATTTAAGTAAATAAAGCAGAATAGTTTAATACAAATTAAAATCCGAAGCTCACTATTTTCGAGACATATTTACTCCGATCACATTAATCATTCTTAATAATAAGAGGTTTGAATGTGTTTTTGGGAGCTTTAACAAAAAAATGTTGTTTGTAACACATACCTAAAACGTTTTTTCGGGCTCATCTGTTATTCCGGACTCGGCTTCGCCTCGTCCGGAAACAACAACGATTCGTCCGAAAAAACATTATTTTAGGTACTTGTAACAAAAATAACTATTTTGAATTTTTGAATTTGTATTAAACTATTCTGCTTTATTTACCTAAATGATCCTAGAAAGTTGTCATGGCAACTTTTTGGGATAGTGTCCGAAAAAGTTGTCATGGCGACTTTTTGGGATAGTGTCCGAAAAAGTTGTCATGGCGACTTTTTGGGATAGTGTCCGAAAAAGTTGTCATGGCGACTTTTTGGGATAGTGTCCGAAAAAGACTCATTTTACGGACTGAAATGAGTCCGTAAAATAGCTCATTTTGGGAGCGTATACAAAAAATAACTATTTTCTACAGCTGTCAAAAAAACGTGACATTTATGTATCGCTATCAAGTTGCAAAGTTTGTCATTTTTGATTAATGAAAAAAAAATATTTTTTCACAGTGAAAAAATATTTTTTTTTCACTGTCCCTTTTATTTACCATCGTAACCACATGAACTCAGCGGTAACTTGAAATATCAGAGAATTTTTTGGAAATAATCGAGAAAATAATTATTACTGTTACTTTCTTACTTTTTTGACTGCTGTAGAAAAAAAGTTGTTTGTATTTCGTGCACAATTCGTGTTTTAATGGCGCTTTCGAATGAGTTTTGAGTCTCGACCTAACGGTCTCGACTAAAACTAACATTCTCATGC
Source organism: Limonius californicus (assembly GCA_014611495.1). Classification (NCBI taxonomy): domain Eukaryota; kingdom Metazoa; phylum Arthropoda; class Insecta; order Coleoptera; family Elateridae; genus Limonius; species Limonius californicus. Next base: position 47,977 of record JABXWE010002142.1, on the reverse strand, counting down.
GCCATTAAAAAAACACTAATTTTGCGCACTTAATACAAAAATAACTATAATGTTTATTGCACTGTTTAAAGAAGGTTCACTTCCCCAGCAGTTTGTAAATAAATCAATATTTTTGTACTTGTGTTTTTTTTTGAGCTTCACATAAATATTGTTTGCTCATAAACCACTGTATTTACAATTAAAAATATATATTTCCAACCTAAAGATGTATGGAAAGATAATAAAGTGTTTAGACTATTATGCATCAAAAAGTTACATTAGAAAGCAAAAAATGTGAAAAAACTGTAAATGATTTTTAAATGTACAGTTATTCATAACCAGCAATAATATCAAGGTCTTGGACAAAAAGGTTTGCTACTTTCCATAATCTATCAATCTATTTATTTCGAATGAGTGCTTACCTATCTTCTGGTCTGTAAGGTTGGAACCCACTTCTACTTAATTCAGAAAGAGAACAGCCAGGATAACGATCCGAAGGTAGGGTGGAAGGATGTAGCCTTGATTCTGGAGGTCGAATGGTAGTAGAACTGCTTCCACCAAACAATGACAAATCGGCACCTTTTGAGGATTTCTCTGTTGCCGGGGAAACACCTGTGTTGTTAAAAGCGAAATTGATAAACTGTAGGCACCCATCTTAGCTACTTTGTAGTATTTTACAAATTACTAGTAACATACCAAGTGAATACAGGGTTATTCAAATTCGACCGGCAACATTGGGATCTCGCTTATTATAAGAGATAGAGATTCGTTTAAATTGCGGCAAAGTTGCGGAATTTTATGATTATTAATAATCTGGAATTAAAATTGAAGTAGCTGCTTTTGTTTCGTAAATATGGGCAAAAACGAAAAAAATCGATTTTTGTTTTTCGACTCTTATTCCTTTATTTACAAAAATTTTAAAAATCTGAAAACACTTTTCCACAGCAACTTTTTCTTCTGGATATTGCCGTCTAATCATATTTAAAATAGCACGTTTCGTTTTTCTGGAACCGTCATCAATTTTTTAAATAGCGGCGCCATTTTGTGGCATTCATTTTTCTGATTTCAAAAATGTATAACACTCTAGCATTCGCTCTTCATTATAATACAAAAATTTGCAAATTAGTAAATTATTATTACTAGTAAGGGTAACAGCTGTAAAACAAATGACTTTTTTTTTGTTATTTCAGATAAATGAACACGTTGCTTGCATTATTATTGTTTGCAAACTTAAAAAGACACATTGTAATAATGCTGTCAACCATATTAAACAGTTTATAACATTTTAAAATTTTATTGATCAAAATAACAACAAACTAACGAAAAACCAACTAAAAATCTTAAAGAAGATGCTCAAACTGCGACCCATTTTCACGTAAACATAAATTTATTCTTCTTCTTATGTTGCTTACTGCTCTATGAATATCTCTTCTTTGAAGCGAAGCAAAGCCATTAATAATATTTGCTCGAAGATCTTCCACATTATTTATATTTTCTTTATAGATTCTGTTTTTCAAAGTTCCCCATAAAAAAAAATCGAGAGGCGATAGGTCAGGAGACCTTGCTGGCCATTCTACGGCACCTGCATTACCTATCCATTTATTTGGAAATTCCTGGTGAAGGAACGCTCTAACTGCAACAGTGTTATGGGGAGGGGCGCCATCTTGCTGGAACCACACATGGGGTAATTCACGCAAAGGAATGTCCTCTAAATACTCCATCAACTGTGTTCTTAAGTACCGCTCTCCATTTAAATTTTCCTCATAAATGAATGGACCTATAATTCGATTTCCCAATATTCCTGCCCAAACGTTCAAACCAAAACGTACTTGGTTTCTTACTTCCCTATACTCTCTAGGATTTTCTACGGCCCAGTAGTGTTCATTGTTTCGGTTAAATAGCCATTGATTTGTGAATTTCCTTTCATCTGACCATATAATATTATTTAAAAAATTGTCATCATCGTTAATTTTTTGTAATAACCAGTTACAATACTCTAAACCAGGGATGAGCAACCCGCGGCCCGCGGGCCGCATGCGGCCCGGCTCACTTTTTCGTGCGGCCCGTCAAAGCTTAACTTTTTAAATTTATATTTCTATGTGTTAAATTAGAAAAAAGGCCTTTAAATTACAAAAAATATATGGATACATTTTAAAGCAGTTCCCATTTCATAAAAATTGCACTTTTGAAGAAGCCATTCACAAAAATCGTGCCTACAGTAGAATGGGAAACGCCAGTTTGTAACGCAAGTCTTCTAGTGCTAACACTAAGACTTTCCTCCACTAATTCCAAGACATGCTGTTCTACATTAACAACCCTTTCTGCTCTTGGACGACCGCGATGATGGTTTTGTGGTTGATACGTGCCATAATCCCGTAAATGTTGGACTGTTGTAGTAAATGTACGGCTGTTTGGAATGCGGTGCTGAGGATATCTCTAAGCACATTTGCCTGGCTCTTAGAGCGTTTCCTTGAGCTTCCCCGTAAATAAGAACATCAGTATGTTCAATGTTCGTAAAATTTTCCATTTTGGTAGAAACACTGCTTGTCAGCATCAACAACAGACTGAATAGAAATTACTGACCTACCTAATAGTATTTGGTTTGTGGCAGGCGATAAGAATTTTTTTGCACTTCTATCTTACTCTCTTTTGCATAACATGTCTTTGAACTCAAATTTTTGTTATTATCCTGCGGTACTCAAATAAGTTTGGGTCAAATCTTAAATTATTATTTTCTCATAACTTAAGGGTCTCACTGCCAAAGACATGTTTTTTCTAATTTGCATATAATGTAATCTACCATCGGATTTAATATTTCTACCTATTTCTGATACACCCTGTATAGACCAATTGGTTGCAAAGAATCAATGACAAACTTCTCGTTAAAATTTGTTTAAGATTTTTTCCCATAATAATTGCTTTTTGAATTTTGTTAATACTATTTCTATTATATGTCTTATTTGTGTTTTTTTTATAGAGTTGCTATTTTGATTATTTTGTTAATAACGAGATAATTTGTGTTTATCATCTAGTGTTCATATTTTGATACGTTTCTTATATGCGGCCCGCACAACATTTTTAAATTTGTAGTTGGCCCGTTGTAAAAAATGGTTGCTCATCGCTGCTCTAAACGTCTAAGATTATCCCCAGATCTTAAAGATTGGCAAATATGAATTTTATACGGTTTGTAATGGTTGTTTTTTAACGCTCTCCACACTGTTGTTTGTGGCAAATTTAAATTTAAAGCTATTTCATTTGTGGATGCGGTAGGATTATTGTTTATCTAAAATTATTATAGATTACAAAAATGTTATAATTAAAAATTGCAAATTAATCAAACCTCTTGTAGAATGTTTTCAGTGTTATCTTCTAAAAACTCTATTTCCGTAATTTTCACGAGGTTTATTAAATGAGCCGTATTCATTTAAATTTCGATGCAGTTCTAAAAAAATTTCTATTTGGTTGTTCCCTTTCTGAACACATTTCTAAATAACGATTGCTGGCTAGTAAGGCATTTTTATGACAAGTATAAAACGCTTGTATCATATCACATTTCTCTTCATTTGAAAAAACCATTTTTTAAAATATCTCAAATGAAATTTTACAAATTACCAATAAGATGAATCACTTTTGAGCTTGTCAAACTACAACTGCTTGCGCTTTTGTTTCGACTAGAAGCGTCTATTTCTATTTTGTTTTAGAGTTACGCCGTCTTTTGTTTTACAGCTGTTACCCTTATTAGTAATAATAATTTATTAATTTGCAAATTTTTGTATTATAATGAAGAGCGAATGCTAGAGTGTTATACATTTTTGAAATCAGAAAAATGAATGCCACAAAATGGCGCCAAAACAAAAGAGCGCCGCTGTTTAAAAAATGAAGTTGATGACGGTTCCAGAAAAACGAAACGTGATATTTCAAATATGATTAGACGGCAATATCCAGAAGAAAAAGTTGCTGTGGAAAAGTGTTTTCAGTGTTTTTAAAGGAATAAGAGGCGAAAAACAAAAATCGATTTTTTTCGTTTTTTGCCCATATTTACGAAACAAAAGCAGCTACTTCAATTTTCATTCCAGATTATTAATAATCATAAAATTCCGCAACTTTGCCGCAATTTAAACGAATCTCTATCTCTTATAATAAGCGAGATCCCAATGGTGCCGGTCGAATTTGAATAACCCTGTATATCTACTGGTCCACTAGTACTATGTCTATTACTATAAAAACCTTACTTGAATAAATTAAATCAGTTAATAGAATTATGTACATTGTAAAAGAGTTTTATATCAAGCTGGAAATGCAGTATAATCAAATTGTAGAGGAGCCGCAAAGCTTCACCATTTCAAATATTTATGTATATTAATGTAAACTACTCTACCATACATACACATAAAAATTATATAAGGATTGGACATGGAAAATAAAATTACTGAATTTAGCATGTTTTAATAGTTATTTTAAGTGCCGAAAACAATTCATTACATACAAGTGCAGAATCTGCACGAGTATATGGAATTGTTTTCGGCACGTGATATAAACAACATTTTACCTACAACTGTTCACTAAAAAAATTATTATAATGTGATTAAAATTTATAAAAAATTGATGCTATCCCGTCAAGTCGTGATTTTACGACGTTGCTAAGCGCGTTGCTAAGGTTTGTTGATTGCTTCATGTTGAAACAGAGGAAGTTAACGTTAACACGGTATTTAATAAAAAAATTTTGAGTTCGAGTTGTATTAATATTAATAACTGTACTAATTGTGTAATACACATTCATAAACAATAAAAATAATTCATTTCTATGTTACTTAGGTATTTCTTTATCAAAGTCACTTTGACATTTCTGTAATTAAATTTAACATTTCTGTAAACAAAAAACACATGTGTTTTTTGGAAACCTCGCACAAGTGCGTTAAACGTCTCTTTCCCAACCGTTGTCAAAGCTATTTTAGTTACGTAATAATAATAAAATCAAACAGTTGTAGTTAAAATTTATCAACTGTCATCGCGCTGTCAGTGTCAGTACAAATTGTATTTGTACTGTAATATAATTTGTACTAACACTGACAAAGAAATGACAGTTAATAAATTCTAAAGCATTCTAAATACAGTACTTTTATTTTCCATGGCATATCTTTATGTATTTTTTATTAAACATATGGTAGAACTTGCCTTTCATGGTTATATAAATACATAGCAGTAATGTATTATTAAATATTTCAACCCTGTACATTAAATGTGAAACAAAAGAAATTTAAACAAACCAGGGTCTCTCCTATGTGAATGAGAATCATTAGCAGATGGCGCTGCTGTAGTAGAATGTTCAGTAGTTGTAGGGACTGACTGTTGAGCTAAATTTCTAAGGGCAGCGGCAAAAGAGTGAGAACCTTGTCCTTGGCTGGATTGTCCTGGTACTGAATGGGCAGTAGTTGTACGATGTTTGCTAGCGGCATTTGTAGAAAGTGTAGCTTTTGAACTCTGTGTTATACCTGCAAAAAAATATATTCATAAAACAACGTAAAGTATTTTTTTTAACAACAAAAAATTAACATTTTCGACACCACAATTAGAGCAAAAATATGGTATTTGAAAAGTTATTGTGTATTAGTGGCAGATTGAAATACTATTACAACACAATTAAGTTAACCACAAATGTCACTATTTAGATTGTGCTAGAGAAGATTATTTAATTTTTACTTATTTCCAATATGATAATGTGGGAAATTTATAATTTTAGACTGACATTAGATAGCACACGAACAAAATATAGAATTTTAATTATAGTCAATTAACCTAGATTACAGGAGGGTTCAAAAAGTCTAACATAACAATACTGTAGTGATTATAGACTCAGATTCGTTTCTATCAATTCAGAATATACAAGTATGATAACCTTAACAGAGACAGAGTACAATTTCATGTAAGGCTAAGAGGGTCTCTAAACCTTCAATATTTGAATATGAATTCAACATGTGAATGCAAATGAGACCAAACTGTTTCTAAGCTCCTCCAACTTCTCTATTCTACCAAACATTATTCAAAGGCTTGTAAGGTTCAGACTAATTTTGATTAAGAGGTTATAAAATATTTTGGCTGAATAATGTAAAGCAATTCGATGTGCTTTTGTAGGGAGTAAACTTAGTTATTGTACACAGTCACTAACGAAGTTATTGTTCAACGGAGTTCGCGTTCTTAATTGAATAATAGAAACAAACAAATTGCGTTTGAGCGTCTACAATATCAACCTTGACATATAGTGTATGATCTTTGATACTGACATTTAACCTTGTTATATCATAAAATAACTGACCCCGCAAAAATTGAATTGAACTTGATAATAAATAAAACAACATTTTAATAATTATAAATATAAAACAGGACGAATTCTCTTAAAAGTTCATAGCTCGTACACGATACAACATGCTAGATTTCCCATAAAAAATGGTTTTACTTATAAATTTGAGTTAATATTTATATTTGTTTGAAAAACAATTAAACCAAATATTTTAATAACCGATTATAATGTTTAACTAAATATTCAATTTTTCAAACCCCAACAAGTGACATTTTTAAAGAAGATGATGATGAAGGTGTAAAACAAATAACTTCTTTAAAACATCGATTGCAAAAATAAGAAAACACTTGTTCCCCAAAAATGTCTAATATTTTCAATAAACAAACATCAATTCACCTTCAAACGTTATTGGATATAGTTTTATCTTCTACAATGTACGGTTAAATAGCCGAGGATATTACAAATCTATTTTTTATAAATAATTATCTATAAGGTCAAGGTCATAAAAATGTTCCCGGCAGTGACACACTGCAATTATTCCACTGTGTATAAAACACAGGGTGCCCAGTGAACCAGTTTACGAAGGTAAATACTATTTTACTTTTAATTTTTCCGACACAAATTACTTTACACAATATGATCTGAAGCTTTAAATGAATAACAAAACAACATTAATAAAATAATTATATGTTACCTACACCCACTCTATTCCTAAATAGGTTGTTTTGAATTTATAAAAAACTGTATACATTGCGCGTGTACCGCCTAGACCCTAGACAATACAAAATTTCTATCAACAGATTTAATAAATAATAGTTATCGATCTTTTGCAAAATAGTTATGTACTTTATATTTTATCTTAAACAAACTTTAGTGTAAAAATTCGTGACGTCATAGTCCTATTGTGTTTTATTATTGGCGCGGACGATTCGGCGCGAGGGGACAGTTCGGTGCCGCCGATTCGGTGCGAATGCATATTTTTGTGTTTGCTAGTAGGTATAATATAAAATAAAGCTTTAAAAAAATTGTTTTATTTTTACAGTTAATTTAGAAAAACTCGTACACTTAAAAACATACACAAAAAAATAACAGTACGTGGTTATGAAAAATATAAAAAGTACGTAGTCAACAGTAACAAAAAAAATTACACTATTAATTGAGTCCCATTTCAAAATTATGGGCAATTCCTCTTAAGAAATCCAGGATATTTCGGTTTTGGAAGTCTATTACTAACCGAAATATCCTTGCATCAGCTTCTCGATATTTTCTCAACCTTTGAGGGGATTGGTGGCCTGCAATAATTTGTTCTAAATACAAATCTCGGCCATTTTGGATTTTTTTAAGGAATCGATAAACCGCCACATTGTAGGGTGGTCCATTCCCAGTTCATTCTGCAGTCTTCTGTTTGCTGCTTCTCAGTGGTTGTTTGTTCTGTCTATTCTTTGCAAAACCCTTTCATGCAGGTTCCACATTGCCACGTTGAATATGGTAGGGTGCCTTATATTTCCTCTTCTTCCTGGTATGCCAACATAGTTGTCTTCAAACCAGTTCATAAGCCCTTGCAGCTCGCTTGGTAAATCTGCCGACAGCTGATCAACCGCCTCATCCAACTGATTAGGTGGAACATATGCCAGACTCAGAATCATTCTGGCTTGCAAGGCAAAGTCTGGTTCACTGTTATACCTTTGTCTAAGTCCCTGCCGGTACAGGTGTCTGTAAATTTTGGGTCAGATGAAAGAAGCAGCCACATATCGTAGCTTGAGGAAATTCTTCTTGAAAGGAGCTTACTGCGGCAGTTGCAGAATCACACAATATACGTGTTGGCTGCATATTTCGAGCTAGTTCTTTCATCATGCTTATGAAAGAAGTGTACGTCCGCCTAGACTTGTTTGACAGCAGACCAAAAAGCAGCGGTACAACTGCTCCATGAACTTCCGCCAGTACAACATAGACTTGTGCAAACAAGGGTGCACTATCTGCTAACAAAAATCTTTCCTCTCTACCATTTGCACTATAAACTTTGTAGTTTTCAGGCAAAATAATGTCAGCCAAATATGCGGGTGCGGGTGGTGGTGCATTAATTGGATTCCGTTGCCTTCTGACAATTTCTTCAACGAAGCAAGTTTGGGCATGGAGGCCTGAGCGGACTGTGACAAATTATTCGCACAACGATTGATAACCTGGGCCGTTGGTTCCTGAGACTCTTCAGCTCTTCTTTTTATTTGAGTTTTCACTCTATTCACCTCGATTGTGGCGGGTGTTGCGTCGTGGGAATGGTGATTGAGGCTCTTAATGACTTCTCCGCCCTGCACATGAATCCTGGCCTTACATCTGTCTTTCTATTCACACCTGTAGAATTCAACCAGCTAGTCGCAACTAACTTGTCAAACACATATGAAAAGCTATCTTTAATGAATTTTGGCTTTCACGTCTGCTATTGACTTGGTTTGCCATAACACTAAATAAAATCACTTTAAAACTTTAATTTCTTCTTAAAATTCAGAAACGTAACTGAAAGAAATTCGCAAAAACATTCCCTTTTATTAACAGGTAAGTACAATAATTAGTCTTTGAGAATGGTCGTCATTATTGTCATAACTTTACAGATTATAAGTTAGTTGACATCTAATTATTTTTCGAGTAATACTAATAATAATACCGAGAATGGTCAAAATTACGGTCATAGCTCAAAGGATTATAGTTTAAATTATAGATTTAAACTGAAGCGATCCATCTAAGAAATTTTAATACTTAATGCAATGACTTAGTTCATAACTAATTACTTTTTCGAGTAGGTAATCAATTACTGAGAAAGGTACAAAGTAAGGCGAAGCTTCTGAGAAATTCTCTTCAATATCGCTTTGCCAATTTCGTTAATTTTTGCTAGTTTAAACCTAGTTAAATAATAAAAATCATACAATTTTCTTGAAATTATTAAACTTGAAAGGGACTGTCTCGCGCCGAACTGTCACGCGCCGAACTGTCTTCGCGCCGAAACGGTGGCGCCGAATCGGCCACGCCGAGAAGTACCTATCTCCCAGAGATATCGTCGTTGATATAGCAAAATGTCGTATGTGAAAAAAGTTGCTTTCCAGAACAAAAAACCATTTCAAATTTTGTAGCCAAATTACCATGACTGGACATAAGCCACATTGAATTAAGAGCACAACGCCCTCGCTATTGGCCTGCGACCTTTTGCAGTATGATAGAGCTGGTAATTTTGGATACAGGAACACCGGCGAGATTTTTCTAGCGGGGAAAAATCTGAAAATGCGCCTTCTGTCGGATAAGAAGTAAAGCCGCAGGTCCCGTGCCACTGTGATGTGTGACACGTTAAAAATCACTACTGGAGTTGGAATTACCCCAGATAGACAAAATTTTTAGTTAGGGTGTACAGTGGGCCATATGGTCTAAGTGCATAGAGATGCTTGGAAAACCGCGTCCTAGATCTCGCTCTTTCAAAGCAAGCAAGCAATACTCTCAGAAAACATTAGTTATTCAGCAAGTCAACAATGGAAGTCCCATGGCAATGGCAACTTAGTTGCCGAAATATGTATTTAGGTGTTCCAAATATCGTGGTGGTAAGGAGTTTCCCAAAATTATAATCATTTTTTACGTGTGCCGTAGGCCACTCTGTATATACTAATCTAGCAATAATATTTGTTGTTTACTGCTTCTGTTATTACTGAATACCAGTAGTAACAACAGAAAGTCAAATAAATGTTTTTCGATTGGATGCTAGGTGGAACTATACTGTAACAAACTAAATATCGTGGTGTTAAGGAATTTCCCAAAATTTAATCATTTTTACGTGTGTCGCAGGCGACTCTATATACTGCATAACATTGAAAATGCAACACCCAGTAAACTTGCAAATACTTCAATAATTTTTAGGTGTTCATATGGGTACATATAGAGCATTACACTCCCCTACTGTGGGAGGCATGCTTCGAATGAGGTGATCAATGTTTTCCTGTAGCACAGTATACCAAGCAATCAGAATCCCATTTCTAAGTGGCTGTAAATCCATTGGGAGAGTAGGTAATTGACCCAACTTTTTGCCTATGATGTCCCATACATGCTCGATGGACAAAAAATCAGGTGATCTCGCTGGCCACGCAAGAACGGTGATATCAGGTTCACGAAGGAACCTTGTATTGATAGCTGCAGTATCGGGTGCGGCATTCTGATGTTGGAAAATAATGAGTTCTAGTTCCTGAAGATAGGACGCTGTAACAAGTTCGCGAAGACATTAAGAAAGTAGCGCTGGGCATTCATGTTTCTTCCCCGGATCACTAGAGGGGATTACTTCCATATGCTATGGCACCCCAAACCGTAAGTCCTCGCACTGTCGCGCTGCTTCGCGTTCCATACAGTATTGAACATTCCGGCTTTTTACACGTCTTCGGCCGACCCTTCCACATCCATCGTGGGCCCGCAAAACAAAATCATGATTCGTCACTAAACACAACCCAATTACATTCATGATCACATTGGACACAATCCTAGTATAACTGTAATCTTGCTTCTTTATACCTTTGGCTCATTGCCAGATAAAAAGCCGTTGGTAGGATTGAAGACCACAAGACTTTATTCTGCGGTAAACTGACCTAACGGTGAGTTGTCATGTAGCAGCCATACATACGTAGGCAATTGATGTGGTGGTAGTGAACCGGACCCTAAGAGCATTTATCCTTAGGAGGTGTTCTTAGCAATCATTAGTTCTGCGATCAGCTCCGCTACCTCTACAACGACGTTGTCTCTGTTCTTCCGTCCAGGTTTTCCAACTTCGCATTAAGGTGGATGCGTTTCTGCCAACCCTACTGGCAATTTTCCGAAGAACCAATCCAGCTTCTCGCATTCCAATTATTCCCTCCCGTTGAAAATCACTTGGTTAGCGAAAATGATCGCGTCTGCCTACATGAGACATTGCAAAAGAATGTTTCAAAGCAAATAACCGAAATTAAATTGACACTATACTTAAACATTTAAAAACAAACGCAATAACAAACTGAATCTTATTTTTAGAAACTCTTAGAACACACGGTATTCCTTTTCCAACCAATATGAAATTTTAATCATATAATACGCTATGTGTATACCTAATTTATTAGGAGTAAGTACATAAAAATTACTACGATATATTGACGTTTACTGGGTGTTGCATTTTCAATGTCGTGCAGTATAATCTATTAGTAATGAATATTTGTGGTTTATTGTTTTTGTTATTATTAAACACCAGTAGCAAAAATTGAATGTCAAATATTGTTTTCGATTGGATGCTAGATGAAACTACACTGTAACAATCTGTATTACAGAACTTTTAGAGAAACCTTAGAAATGTATAACTTTTGGGAAGATATATCCAAAAAACTTCGTATATTTCCCAACTATAATCTAAATCGCTCAAAAATACCCCTAATATAACGAGCGTTTACACAAATATTTACATTGTTGGCGGTATTGTATTTCCCGCTTACAGCAATGGTCTGAAAATGATAGTCAAAGATCAAAATATTTTTAGGATTTCTAGCTTGCACGATTCAAAAAATATATATCTCAAATGAAACTTTATCTACAAACATCTATCAAGGATGGTCATTTAAACAAGGGACGAATGCGTAGAAATTTTCAAATATAGTTCTTTTAATTTGCGGAGACCCACCACAAAAGGTTTTACTAGTGCAATATACGTCTCTGTGGTATCGAAACAATTTATGCAGTATTTTTTATTAACATCTTGCAGTGGCGAAATATTGACTTCTATTAAATGTTTATAAACGAATCTTAGAGATTTACGACTAAAACACAAAAATAACTAACAATCGACAACCTGCCAAGAAAAGAGCTAACATTCGACAATGTTTAACAATTTTTAGGTGTGAAAATGTATTTTTTCTAGTAGTAAATAAAGTTTGAATACTGTAAATAATTTTCCCGGATATTATCGGAAACGACGGAATAATTAGGAAAATGTTGAACGAGCTGCGGCATTTCTGTCAGAATTTCAGCAATAATAACACACGATTGCAAGAGGTCATGGGTCGCAGGAGGAACATTGGCGTTGACCGCTACAACCTGCGACCTCACGGCCAAGTTGATCCAAGCGTCACCTCTAGCCCCAGCCCTCTAACCTCAGACCCCAAACATATTTATTGTAGCAGATTTGTACTCTGCCGATAAACCGCTAACGCTGTGAACGAAACGGAAACAACGGCGGTATGTGAACAAGCGTCGATCATTATCACTTACACAACTTCATTATTACGTATACGGATTCTCGTCGAGGATTCATGCTATCGCTATCACGTTTTTAACGACCGATAATACGCATACTTTTTTATCCATATGTGTATGTCCTGAAACAATCACCACATAAACGATAAACAGACGATAGTTTAACATGTTTGGAATGAAAAAAGAACGATGAAAACTGTACAGAGTGTTGGCGAAAAGTATGCAATGGCATTATTGCCTCGCCTTTTACTAACGCTACAGAGTCGATTGACTAAAATGGGTGTATGTTACTCATATAAATTTACGAATCTGACAGCTATTAACTATAATTTGATAAACGCTATCAAATGTATAGACAGTCAACGCAAATTCATTTGATAACAGTATCTTTGCAGACTACTCAATTACGGGGGCTCATAACATATAGCACTCTGAACATTGCTGGTGTCCTTCCGGTTTGCTTGAAACAACCTCGTTTGAATATCAATCTAATTGATCGTATATTTTAAAATTTACTAGTACAATTAATATCTGAAATCGCAAGGAATTTTTTTATATATAAGTTGTATATTTTTAATTCATATAAATTCCGCAGTAGTAAACATTCCCACTACAATTTTGAATTATAATTGTGGTTATAGCCACAGTTTTTTTTACCCTGCAATATCTCAGATTTTATTTTTTTCCTAAGCGTTACAAAACAGAAATAGTAGACTTCTGCAAAGTATTTTTCATATACAGGATTGGTCAACTAAGTTGTGGTTGAAGCCATCAAACATACAAACAGCACAGCAACCGAAATAACTTTATTTCTAATTTAACTAAATTGATAAATGCTGCCTACGTATGACAATACTACATCGATCTGTCAATTTACTTATATTTTAAGTAAAATGTTTTTAGATAACGATAAAACAGATTTGCTGCTTATTTTTTGTGAATGCAGCGGTAATGCGGTTAATTTACATACCAGGCGTTAGCCAACTAGGAAACCACCGCCAGATAAATATATTTAGCCGCCTTGAAACTTTCTTTATGAAGGGAAGGTACATTTGTTAGTTCCACATGATGCAGATCGATTACGAACATGGAATATGAACTAACATTGTTAGAAGCAGGGAATGAGAATCCTCGAGTAAGTGAAAAAGGTTTAAGCACAAATGTAGGTACTAGAAGAATTTTGATTTTAGATTGTGCATTATTTCGAGACGAGGAAAAATTCTCAAATAATGGTGAAGTAAAAAGGCGTAACTCGCACTTCTGCACACAAGAAAATCCGCACTGAATACGTGTTACCCATTTTTTAAGAGTTTTTTTCTGTAAATGTTTGGTGTGGTATAGTAGAAAATTTAACGGGACATTACTTTGATTTCCTACAAACAAATTTTCCCAGGTTGTTGAAAGACGTAGAAGTCAATCTTCGACAAAAACATTGGAACCAACGTGAAGGCCACCCTGCTCACTACAGTTGAATTGTTGGGAATTACTTAAATACTGTATTTGCATTAAATTGGACTGGAAGAGGAGCTGTTCATTCATATCAACCAAGAAGTTATATTACACCCGAAGTCTGGTAGTAAATGAGCACAATTTTCAAAATTAAATAGTTGAGGCGGGTACATCAATTAATTAAATAAAACTTTGCTATTTATTTTTTGTTTTAATTTGTTTAGTTTTTATTATAGTACGGTTGTAATGAGTGCTTTTGTCGTTAAATACTAATTTAATTAGTATTAGTAACTGTTAATTCCTACAGTAGAGATCAACCTGGTAGAAAGTATCTGTGATCCATTGCTATACCATAAATCATTTACTAATCTTAGTTCTTGTAAGAGAATAGAACAAGCTATAGAAGAAAACTTGACAGAGGACCAATTCGATTTTAGAAGAAACACAGGCACTAAGGGAGCAATTTTAGCCTAGCCCTAAGATTAATAATAGAAAAAATGATCGGAAAAGGGAAAGGGCAAATAGCATTCAAACAAATGTTTGATGTACTAACCAAAATAGGAATAGACACTAAAGAAAGGCAACTAATATACTATATAATATATAAAAACCAGTCAGCCATAATCGAATACAACCGGGAAAAAGAAATAGCCCAAATACGACTAGGTGTCAGACAAGGCTGTGGCCTCTCACCACTTCTCTTCAATATATATATACAACAAGCAGTGTTGGGTAAGTTACTCTAAAAAAGTAACTAAGTAAGTTAATCAGTTACTCGGCAAAAAAGTAACTGAGTAAGTTACTAAGTTACAGAATTATAAAAGTAACTTGAATAAGTTACTAAGTTACCATAAAGTAACTCGTTATTTTTTAAGTAACCTTTTTTTATGAGACGCTATTAATGTACATGCAATTACTATCAACGGAATATCAACAGAAACACATATTTATAAGCAATTCCTTATTAGCAAATATTCTATAGGGTATAATCTTTGTTACTAGTAAATTAGATTCCTTGTTCTACACTTCTGTCTGATTGTTTATGTATAAAATTTATTGGTTTTTAATAATAACTGCATTTCAAAATTTTTATCAGTTAATTTTGTATGTTTGAAATGGAGAACGTCTTCTGCAGTGCTGAACAATCGTTCTACTGGAGCACTGGAAGGGAGGGCAGTATTATATTTAATAAATATTTCCCTAATCGTTGGAAATTTATCAAAAGTTGTTAAATTAGATGAATCACACTTCATATATGTTTCAGTTTCGTCCATATTTTGGACCGCTTTACTGTTATGAAGGAAAAAAATGGTGTATAATTTGTTAAATACTACGCATTAAAAACCGAACATTTTAAAATATTTTACATTAGTAGCATGAAAATGTAACTTGTCATATTCAGTTACTAAAGTTACTAAATAATTGTAACGTGTTGTAGTTACAATTACTAAAAACACAAAAGTAATTAAGTTACTATCAAGTTACTGAAAAGTAACTAGTTACTAGTAACGAGTTACTTTTACTTAGTTACTACCCACTGACAACAAGCCATAAATAAATTCAGGCAGGTGCGAAAAACAGGAGTATGTATACATGGTGAAAGAATCGACACAATTAGATACGCGGATGATATAGCCCTGCTCGCAGAAACAAAGGAAGACCTGATAGAAGCACTAACGATTATGGACGAAATATTCCATAACAACTACAACATAAAGATCAACAAAAGTAAGACAAAAGTGATGGTGTGCTCAAAACACAACAGAACAATGGATAACATCAACGTAGGCAATGAGCCCATAAATGCAGTAGAACAAATTGCATATCTAGGAAGTCTGATCACTGAAGATGGCAGAAGTACAAAAGAGGTTAACAAAAGAATAAACCACGCAAAAAGAGCTTTCTATGATTAAAAAAACAACTATTGACGTCTAATGGCATATCGATAAACACAAAGAAACAATTTATTAAAACGTACATATGGAGCATTGCGCTATATGGATGCGAACCATGGACCATTGGGAAAACAGACAGAAGGAAGATAGAGGCTTTTGAAATGTGGTGTTACAGAAGAGCACTAAAGATCTCTTGGACACGAAGGAAAACGAACGAAGAAGTTTTAGAACAAATACAAAAAAGAAAGAAAATATGGAGACACATAAAGACGAGGAGGACCCAAACAATAGGCCATATCCTGAGAAGAAATGGATTAATAAAAACAATTATCGAGGGGAAAGTAAACGGTAAAAACCCAAAATGACGCCTCCGTCTTTAATCTATAAAACAAATAATACAAGACTCGGGAAGCAACAGCTATGAGGAAATGAAGAGAAAGGCCTTAGATAGGGGAAAATGGAAAGCTGCGACAAACCAGTCCCAGGACGGACGACCATGGAGGAGGAAAGTTCTTGTAAAGTACGTATGTTAGGTTGCGTCAACCACCTTTCAAGGAGCCGATACACCTTTTTAAATAACATAATTAATTACAGCATGCTATTCAATTATTTTTTCATTTATTAAATAATCAGATGTTCATTTTAATAGACTGTATGCATACAACTACCTGAAAGAATGTATCCTATTCATATGCTAAACGAAATAGTTCTTTGTACTAACAATTTTAATACTAATGCTACATACACTTAATTCTAAGAACTTTTCAAATGATCCTCGTGGATCTTAAATATTCAATACTGAAAAATAGACTATCCAAGGCAGCTGAAACTGTACGTCCTAATAAACATTACAAAATAACATTGCCACATCAAAGAAACATACCCTATATGTTCATCGCTTGTTAAACTCTAAAAGAACTTTCAAACATTAACTCAATGGATAGAAAGCTGCAAACGCTGTCCTCAATTTCCATCTGCTTCCTTTGCAACTGCAAATTACAGACGTTTAGAATGCTGATAAAAATAAAACCCTCTAAACAGTGAAACGATATTGAGGGGAACTTGGCAGGAAATCGCTCAAAAGCTTCGAAGGAAATGGGAATCGTAACCACGTGGAGAACCACAAGGCACAAGCTGACGACAGACTCGTTATTAAATTGCCGATCCCAAAATATAATACTGGAAGTTCGCGAGAACACAAATTCTCCTATTGGGTTTAGCTCTATTTGGGAATTTACTTGTATTTTATGAAGGTTTGATAAAATATTGCCACAAAACGCGAACAGCGACGTCAGTATTGATTTTCGTTTCCTACCCCACACCAAAAAAACAGATCTCACAATTAAAGCGAATTCAAAAGATGCACTATAAAAAACAACACATTTTTACGGTACTTTCTTTTACTCACCTAACCCACAAAGGCGCCTAAACGAGTTCAGTTTGGAAGTTGACATATCAATTTAAGTAATTGTAACCCGTATAATAACGCAGTTTTCCATTCTACAAGTATGTAACGTTTTCAACTTATTATTAGAAATTCCTGTAGCACTTTTTTCCCTGTTTTAGGAAAATCATCAAGCATAGGAAAATTTAAAATATTACATACTATGCCAATTTCTGTAATACAAATAATAAACTTTATCAACTTATTTTTATTTTACAGTGTGATCATTTTACCTTGTAACAAGTAGGTAGGCTACACTTCTCACATGTGCATGAAATTCGTAGTTAACTTTTCTATTTAGCAATAAAAAATATTTCTCTTTTACATTAAGAGTCTTTTGGACAGCCAAATTTCAACTACTGTTTTGTCAAAACTTAACAAACTTCTGTACAAAGTTGTTGAATTGTATAGATTCTTGTGATAGTAACATTCTATTTCAATAGCGAGAAAAGGATATGATTTTGATTTTTGGAGAATGCAGAGGGGCGACGGACTTAGCAGTACGTCGATATGCACAAAGATACCAGGATAGACCTTTTCCATCACAAAACGCCTTTAGGCGTTTAGAAAGAAATTTGCGGCAATATGAACAGTTTTCCAAGTCAAAGGTGAGACAACGACATGTCACAATTGTAGAAGCTGAAGGGGCAAGTCATTGAACAAGTAACTGGCACTCCCCTTATAAGCCAACGAGCAGTTGCAAGAACTGTAGGCTTTAACCAAAGTTCAGTATTTAATATTTTACTGGTTTCATCCTTACGTCACAGCGAGTGGTTGGGCGTCCTGGTGGTATTTTCGTTCTTGGTCTTCATGCTATTAATTTCCGGACCAAGATATCTTCGGTAATTTTCACGATACGCCTTGCCGAATTCCACTTAAAGGATGCCATTTTGTCTAACAGATCATGTACCTTTGTGCATTTTCTTATTGCTTCATTTCGTATTCTGTCTTGCAATGTGCAACTAACATAGCTCTTTCCATAGATGTTTGTGTTATGAAGTTTATTAACAGATGTTTTACTTAGTGTGATAATTTTCGCTCCATACGGCATGTCGAGTAGGAAACACTCATTAAACACTTTGAATTTTAAAGTAACAGGCAGGTTTGTTCTTAAGGTTCGGGCAAGTATTCTGAAATTTCCCATTCAAGTTCAATCCTTCTCTCTATTTTCGCAGTTTGGTGATATCCGTTTGATTTTATTTCGTGCACTAAATATAGCTCTCCACAGTTTTTACTGGAAACGTTGTTGGCAAATCTGTTGGTACATCTATGTTCGTCATGATTTGGGTTTCGGATTGATTACATTTTTATCGTATCTCAGCTTCAGTTCCTCTAACGTTGACGTTTCTCTATTTTAGTTGAGATTAACACGATATCATCCGCAAATCGTTAATCTATACTGATACATTTTCTATCTCAAGGTAACTCTAAAACTTTTTCTAAGGACAGCGTAAATAACTTGGGCAATACGACATCACCCTGCTTAACCCACTTTTCTATTTTTACCTTGTCAATGCTTTTATGAACCTTTACAGAGAATGTTGCTTTCTTGTATATGTTTTCGATAAGCCTGGAGTATCTACTATAATCTATCCGGTTGTCACTAGTGCATTCAGTACTACCCAAGCCTTTACACTCAAAGGCATTTTGAAAATGCATGAAAGTTAGCGGTTTTTTAGGTATTCATGATAGTTTTCTATTAAACTTTTTATAGCCACTCGTAGTGAATCCCGCTCTAAAACCCGCTTGTTCTGCATTTAGAATACATAATAAAAAGTGTAAGTATCCATTTAAAAATCAGAAGTTGATATCCCTTCCTGTTATACCAGAATCTATGCGAACTTACTCTCAAGTATATTCATACTCGACTTAAGTTTGCACGTAGTGTCTATGTACAATGTACATTAAACTCAAAACTTAAACAGATTAGCTGGTCGTTTCTGTCTTTAAACCGATTTGTATAAGGATTATTATTACGAGGGCAGCCTATTAAGTTTTTACACAAGACCGCTAGGTTGCGCTATTGAGATGTGTCATTACTATTTTTGTAAAATTTAACATTATTTTGTTATTGTGAAAACAATGGCAGCTTAGAAATTGACCGAGTAGTTTGTTTACAGTGAGCGTTTAAAAAAGGCAATTTAGTGAAAATCATGGCAATTTCACGTGAAGATTTCGTTGGAGAATTTTTTACGATTTTAGTAAAGGCCTAACTCAACAACAACGCATAGCGCTACGTTCAATTTTGGTAATGAAGCACCATCAGAAAAGACTATTTGCAATTGGGTTGCAGAATTTCGTCGTGATCGTGCGTCCGTCAGTGATGAATTTCGTGAAGGTCGGCCAAAATCGGTTGATATTCCAAAAAACATCGATGCTGTGCGCAACATGATTGAAGAACATCGGCATGTGACTTACAGTGAGATGGAGGCATCCTCAGCCATAACGAAGATATGCAGTGCATTCGATTTTGCATGAACATTTAGATGTGAAAAAGATCTGTTCCCGCCGGATTCCGCATAATTTGACCGAAGTTCAAAAAAAGGCTCGTGTTAATTGGTGTAAGGAAATGCTCAAAAAAATCGATCGAGGAACTGCAAAATCCATATAGAACATCGTAACAGGCGACGAAACTTGGATATATTCGTATGAACCCGAAACTAAGCAATAATCCACTGTTTGGGTGTTCCAAGAAGAACCGAATCCCACAAAAGTTGTTCATTCACGAAGTACTTCCAAGAAAATAATCGCTTGTTTCTGCGGTTGTACCAGACATTTCACAACCATTCCTACCGAAGAAGAGTTAACGCTGAATGGTATATAACAATTTTCTTGCTAGAAGTCATCGACGAAATCAGGAAAAACAACCAAAAACGTCGCATCATTCTTCATCATGACAATGCCAGCGCTCACACAGTACGTCAAACAATTGATTATTTGAAGGAGAAAAACATCGAATTAATGTCTCATTTCCCGTATTCATCTGATTTATCGCACAACGACTTCTTTGTGTTCCCGAATGTCAAACAAAAAATGCGTAGACAGCGATTTTCATCACCTCAAAAAGCTATTATTAATACTTGTGTAGCCGGCCTCGGTGGTCTAGTGGTTAGCGCGTTTGCCTTTAGATGCGAGGAACGCGGGATCGAATCTGGCTGAGGTCGGCGAGATTTTTCTAGCGGGGAAAAATCTGAAAATGCGCCTTCTGTCGGATAAGAAGTAAAGCCGTAGGTCCCGTGCCGCTGCGATGTGTGACACGTTAAAAATCACTACTGGAGTTGGAATTACCCCAGATAGGCAAAATTCTTAGTAAGGGTGTACAATGGGCCATATGGCCTAAGTGCATAGAGATGCATGGAAAACCGCGTCCTAGATCTCGCTCTTTCAAAGCAAGCAAGCAATACTTGTGTATTAGATATTAATCATCACACTCTTTTTAATTACTATTTAAATGTTCAGTTAATTATAATAATCTTATGCTACCGGACTGTGCATTACCACAACACACTCATCGTGATGCAAATTTAATCTCTTTGTCACACGTTAGTTTTAGTTTCGTACAACTAATCTTTCAAAAAACTAAAATTCAAAGCTGGTTTTCTATCAACATTTTCAGTACTTAAGCATAATGAATCCCGAAAATTAGAAATCAAATAATGAAAACTGCTACATTACTTTAAATTACTTTTTACGAAAATGAATCAGCGCATGAAGAGAACATAATAGAACTGCGTTTCTACCGCAGAAAATCGTCGTTTTAACCCTCAACGCTAACACAATAATATCGCAGGTACAGATATTCATAAAGCCGCCTCGAGAAAATGAAATATTCATTGCCGCGTGATGTTTCCATGCCTCTGATGACTTTCAGGAGAACCAAGCGTCTGAAAATTGTTATTTACCATCTTTGTCCTGCATCCTTTGTAATACATAGCTTATGTGAGAATGTAAATAACGTATGAGCCTACTACGTTCGTTGCTTTCTCAACTTTTCCGAATACTTTCCCTTTGACACGTTATGAGAATCTGAAATTAAAGCCACCTCACGGAAACAAAAGAAGGCCGATCGTTCAATAATGGAAGCGTTTGCTAAATGCATAGAAGTTTTCCATTTATATTATTGAGAAAATTCTAACAACTGTAATAATGTTTATAACATTTGCTTCTTCTACATCCATCTAGGTATACTTCTGTGGAACGACGTCCAAACGTAATGTATTAATAAAAAACAGATCATTTTCTACTCTTTGTCATAAAATATGCACTACTGTTGTAATTACCTTTGCCTAACATACTTCTATTGTTTGGAAAATACGAGGATAATCAATAAATAACAGAATAGTATCATATGCGATACAAACGAATATCAAATATCAAGTTATTCTGTCAAGTTGTTTTTTGGATAAAAATATTTCTTCTTTTCTTTATCGTGATCCGCGTATATACCGCGTGCACAGTGTCGAGGCGGTGCGTTTTGTTTATTCAAAAAAGGAAAAATTAAATATCAAGCAGTAATTCAATATGTTGTAAAGTAACGGAGATTATACCAATAGGAGAAAGATTTTAATGGGCTCTACTGCTTCAGTTTCGACTGTTTAGGTGCACTATCGAATTTATACGTTTTCTTGAAAGCCTGAAAGACGACCGTACAAGTGGCTACCAAGAAGTGCAACACTAGAAGGCATCAAAAGAATGCATGGTATGGTTCTGAAAGTGCATCTATTAAAGGGGTCTGAAACGACTACGGCTGTAGATATTTCAGCTGAATATGTATTTCATATTTTACATACAAAATTAAACCTACACAAATTATCCACAAAATAAGTGCAGCGACTATTTCACAAAAACGAATTCAAATACATAATTCTCAAGAGTAGTTGGACCATGTCCTGAACTGAGTTTACATATCGATTTGTCACCATAGATGAAACTTGGGTTCACAATGAAAACAGTGGTAACATCCCAATTCCCCGCCACCAGATAAGACGATAGCTGTCGAATCTGCTGGAACGGCAATGACAATGATTTTCTGGAATGCTGGAGATACTGCTGATAGATTATCCTTTAAAGGGCGCAACAATGACAGAAGAGCACTACGCTAGAATTTTAGATCAACTGGGCAGAAATATTTGTAAAAACGACCAAGTTTCCCAAAGAAAAAGTCATTTTTAATAATATCATGCACAAGTATCATTTCTATTGCAAACCACAACGAATTGAGTACGATTTGCTGCCACGTCCACCTTATTTATCTGACTTCCATATATTATGACGACTAAAAAATTCTCCAACGGATAGATTTTCGTCAAATAAGTTAAAAATCGTGCTTCCGGGGGCACTAAAATCCGTCGGTCCCGGTTGTCATAAGAACATTTTGAAAATCATAAACCATGTCTTCGCTGTTTGACAGGTTACGATAGCCTGCTACTTGCAAAGAGAGCTAGCAGAACCTATTTATTGTAGGTAATGGCCACGGGGTTCTATAGAAAGGATAATAAAGTAGTTAAATAATATTTTGCCCGGTTTGAGGAATCGGAGATCGGCTTTGGAACATCATTGCCCAAGTGGGACCGAAGGACAACAACAAACAATATAAACCGTTATTCTATGTTATCCCCACAACGTTTCAAATTTTCCACCTATTATGTAGAATGACAGATTTTAATTACGTATTTTTTGCATGAAACTATGTTACATTTACACAACAAAGAAATCTAAGATCAGCTAATTTTCAATATAATTATAAAATATCGGAAAAAAATCTAAACAAATCACAATCGCAAAAACGAGCTCTGCTTTGAAGAACTAAAATCAACAAAACAAAAACGGGAGAATAATTCTATCCATTCGTCTCTTGGACACAGTAATTCTAACTGCTCGTAAAACTTCTGCATTTCCTTGTATCCTTCGTTGTTTCGCCACCCTCGAGGGTGTTTTATTTTTCTCTAAAGTGCGCCACTTTCTCGCTACGACAGTTCGCAATACTTATTTTCCTTTTAGAACCTCTAGCACTCGCACATAATACGTGACTTTACCCTACACAAATAAATTTTTGGCTACATTCGCTGCAGTGTTAGCATTTAGATTGCTTATTCACTTTTTATAAAACGAACAAAATATCTATTGGGACACGTAAACAACATTCTATTTATAGTTAATATTAAAGAGGTGACGTGTTCAAAATCAGACATTTAAATAAAGAAATAGTAATTGGGTTTAAATTTGAGCTGCATCCACTACGGTATTTTTGCTTAAAATTTACATTAATGTCATATGAATACAGGAACTAGGAGTCCAAATTCAACATTTAAATTCAAAATAATACAAACGCAACTGCAACAAAAATGTAAATGTAAAATAATGTAAAGCTGTGAAAAATATGTAACCTATTCTGCCTGCTTAAATATTAAATACCCAGAAAGTTGTCGAGTATGTGATTTCAATGGGTCTACAACGCTTTGCCAATATTACTAAAAAGGGTTCACAAAGCCAACCGAATATCCACAA
The DNA here is from genome assembly GCA_014611495.1 of Limonius californicus. Lineage (NCBI taxonomy): Eukaryota > Metazoa > Arthropoda > Insecta > Coleoptera > Elateridae > Limonius > Limonius californicus. The sequence continues at coordinate 24,168 of JABXWE010002142.1, read as the reverse complement.
TGCCCTGTGGTTCGAAAGGTATACATAGTATAGTATAGCTACAAGTCCAAAAATATACGGATATGAACATGACGTCCACCACCAATCCAACGATCCAACATCGTCTCATGAAGGACTGGAAATCGTCCATCACACAAACAACTTTTTAAATAATCCGTTCCACTTAAAAAATATATTACCCAATATGGTGCAAATAATTATTTGTTTTGTCTACATTGTGGTAAACGGAAAAATCCCTTTACAAGTCGACTGGCAAATACTTTGGACGTTCTCCTTCATCCGTACCAAAATCTACTTTATAAGAGCTCGACTGGGCAAATGTGGGCCTTTTTGTTACAAATTACCATTACAGTCCATAGTTTTACAATGAATGACGACTTCGTAGTACTAGAGGTCTGTACTATTTCTAATCGATCATACTATAAATCATTATTGTTAGTTACATCACTTACTGTGGCAATTTTAATTTTATAGAAATACGCTATGCCGAGACATTCATTATTTTGTTAACTGCTGCGGCATACTGTTTATTTAAAAATAGTGTAACAATAACACTGGTATCATAAACACTAGTGCGACCAGTCCTCCGCTTAAGGTGAAATGTTATTAAATATTAAATATGCGCAACTGCTAACTTATCGTTCATTTCGAGTGGGAGCCGATCTCGACAATATGTCTTCAATACAAGTCCTTCCAGGAATGATAAGTCGAGTAGACTGCATTGTAGGAATACAACTGTACAGTGTATAACCCAATTTTCTTCATGGGCTCAATATCTGTACATGTCCCGATACTTCACTTGCATTAAATGGAATACACATTTGCTGAGTACACTGACATGCTCTGGATTCTCGAAGAGGTTGGTGATAATTGTAATGCAGCGGCAAGGTTGTATGCTGAACCCTATCCAAATAGAAGACATCCAAACCACACGGATATTTAACGAACTGACCAACGACTACGAGAAAGGGGAAGTTTTATGTTGTGTTAAGAAGAGGTGGTGGTGGTCGTCCATTTATGGTAGGACAACCCAACATTGAAGTAAATGTGTTAGTTTTAATTGTATGGGAGCCTGCGAGAAGCGTACGTGGTATTTCACGGATTGTAGACAAACCAAAGCCGAAGGTACACAGAATGTTACACGACAAAGGCCTACATCCTTTACTAAAAACGAAAGTTCAACACTTATTACGACAGGATTATAATGCACGGGCTACTGTGAAAGGTTATTGAATTTTATTGGCAATATTTTGTGGACAGATGATCGTGTGTGGGCACGTGAGAACCCTTATCGAACTTATGTTCGAAGTCATGAATACCGATACGGTGTTAATTTTTGTGCAGGTATGGTAAATAATTATTAATTGGTCCTTTTATTCTGCCCGATCAGCTCAATGCTGACAATTTCCTACATTTTCTAAATGAAGATTTTCAAATACAATTGGAAAATGTTCCACTGATAATAAGACAAAATATGTGGTTCCAACAAGATGGTGCTCCTGCCCTTTATGGAATCGTGGTTCGAGATTGGCTTCAAAATCATTTTTCATATCGGTGGATTGGTCGTGTGGGTGCTGTAGCTTGACCGCCAAGCTCACGTGATCTAATACCCTTAGATTTTTATTTATGGAGTTATCTGAAGAATTTGGTACATCTCACAACAGTGAACAATGTGGAGGACGATTGAACAAATCGTATCAACCAAGCGGCTGCAACTTTAAACGAACATATGCTCCAACAAGTACAAAGACCTCCCAAATGATGGCAGAACAGCTGGACATCAGCATCTCAAGACCTACAATGAGTCATTCCACCCCATGTATTGAAACGAAGCAAAAATGGAGAAAACAGGACGTCGACAATAAGAAGAAGAAGAAGAAATACAAAGTTCTATTGCAGTCAGATTTGTAGAATGTTATAATGTTGGTGGTTGATATTTGGAACAGTTCCACTAATTTACAGAAAATTTTAAAACCTTGATTTGTTTCTGTCCGTTATTTTTATTCTTTTTGTTCATAACTAATTTGTGTTTTGTACATAAAAAATGCGCCAGGAACTCTACCTCATAGTGGTGTGGAAATAAGTTGGTTGATAGATGGTTTATGTTATCAAAAGTGTCGACTGGCCTAGATAATAGTAATTATGAAATACAATATTTTTACTAGTTTTCCATGGTAACTAACTGCAAAAATATTTTCCGTATAGCATACAACATGCATATTACACAGTTGCCAAGATTCAACTTCTGCCCGTGCTTTGTGTGAAGGAACTAATGCGAAAAATAAATATTTTAGGCTGATTTATATTTAGTATGCACTGCTGAATAAGGGTTTTAGCGCGAGTAATGGGATACCATGTATATATGACTGCAAAAATTAAAAAAAATTAGATTTATTAACGACTGTAGGGTATTAGTGTGCTGTAATACGCACAATAAAAAATAACGAGAAGTAACAAATGGGTACTATAAGGAGACCAATTGTATAATCAGTCGCATCGTTTCTACTGCAGTATGGCTAGTTGCTCCATCTTGTTGATACCTTTAATTGCTAGATCGGAAGGAACATCAAAACGCCTACTAAACTCTCGTCTACACGTTATAGAGTAATTACAGATACGAACGAGTACGATTCGGAGAATCCAAATAACATAAAAAATCTTTCTTGAACACATGCATCAACTGCAAAAATAATACATCAAAACCTCATTAATAAAAATTTGCATTGAGAGGTCGGAAAAAACTATGCAATTCAAAATGTTTAACACGTTTCTGGCGGTGGCTATACAGGGAATTTTTCTTTATAGTGTACAATGCCTATGTATACTTTTAAAAAGAACGCATCAATTACGCCTATTATGTAGGCAACCAACTATACATACAAGTAAAAAAACAGAAGCAAACGTCACTGGAGTTGTCAATTATTTTAGTATGAAGGTTATGTTCGATGCAATGTTTATATTAAATAAGTAAATCAAAATGAGTTGAACAACGACGATTATTATTGTAAAACATTAAATATCAATGACAGAAAACGGAAAAGAAAATAAAAACAACAGTTACAGGCATTCGAAATGGCCACCTTGTACTTCCAAACAATAACCTAAACGGTGTTGAAAAGCACGCACAGCATTGGCAATAAAGTCAGGATTCAAGCTATTGTATTCAGTACATATGCGATCCTTTAATTCATCAATACTTTGTATTGGAATATTAGTATAAATTTTTGATTTCAGGTATCCCCAAGCAAAGAAGTCATTGGGCGACAAATCTGCAGAACGCGGGGGCCACGGTACGGGACCGAATCTTCCTGTCTAACGTCCTAGAAACCTGTCATTTAGAAAGTTTCTTATGGCATTTGTGGAATGCGGAGAGGCTCCATCCATCTGAAACCGCGGGTCATCGATGTTTAAGTTTTCTATTGACGGAATGATGTCGTTCCTTAATAGCTCTAAAAATCTGGTTGTATTGAGATTACCATCAATAAAATATGGACCAATAAGCTTATTTTCAACTATTTCTAGCCATACGTTAACTTTCCCTGTGTATAGACTGTGAGTTAAGTTTTGTAAATGGTGGTTAGTATGGGACCATAATCTAAGGAATAGGATTAGCAGGATAATGGATAGTGGATAGATGAGGAATTATAATACACACCGAAATGTGAATTGACTGCTCCATTTATTGTGCAAGTTGCTTCATCACTAAAAACTATCTTATTTAAAATGTATTCATGTTCATTCAGCAAATTAAAGAATGTTTACAAAAGATTGTTCTTTTTTCTTTGTCTTCATCGAATATTTAAATTCTTTTAATGTTTTAAATACAGAGATTTTAGAAACATTAAAATGTGAACCTATTTCTCGTAGTGATACTATGGGGTTTTCTTCAATGTAGCATAAAATATTTAATTTCATTTCTTCGCTTAAAACGTGATTACTTTTAGTTCTTAGTTTATGGGAATTTATTACACATCTCTCTGTTTTAAATTTTCTAACAATTGTTTGTATGGTTCAAATACAAGGATATTTTATTTTAGTGAAAATAAGTCTCTCGCAGTTCTTAAGCTGTTACCATTCTGATAACACATTAAAATTTCCACTTTTTCGTCTTTACTGTACATGGTTGTTTAAAAAACGCAAGAAGACACTAAATAAAGATTAATTTTATTTTTTAACATTGAATTAATTTGATTGTTTTGGCCACAGCATGGTTTAGTTGTCTGTATAGTTGGTTGCCTACATAATAGACGTAATTGATGCGTTCTTTTTAGAAGTATACATGGCAATGTATATTAAAATTTCCATGTTTTTTTTTTTATGGAACAAGTTGATTTAAAAACGCAAGAAGACACTAAATAAAGATTAATTTTATTTTTTAACATTGAATTAATTTGATTGTTTCGGCCACAGCATGGTTTAGTTGTCTGTATAGTTGGTTGCCTACATAATAGACGTAATTGATGCGTTCTTTTTAGAAGTATACATGGCAATGTATATTAAAAAGAAAAATTCCATGTATATACAATTTTTTTTATGGAACAAGTATTTGATTTAGAAGCCGAACTACACTTGTCGATATTTGCCTCCCAACTTTTTTTGCAAATGTATTTACAAGAAATTTATAATTTTTTGTAGCAAAAGCACTCGATTTCAAAACCGAACTACTATTGGCGATAATTCCATCACAACTTTTTTTCGAGAATTACGGACTGCGCTTTGCAATTTACGAGCTTAATGCAGCACACAAAGGTCAAAGCGGCTGCCGCCGTTAAAATTGTTTGGAACTGTCAATGAAAATTAGTAGCACGTAATACAATTAAGCGGATGCGGAGTTCTATTTGAATTATCGCCATTTTAGGTGTGAAAAACTAATTAATTGGTACCTAATTACATTAAATAAAAAATTTTTGGAAATATGACATTTTCGTTTTCTCGTAACTTACGTCTTCACGTGCGTAAACAATCCAACTGTATTCAAAAAATGCGGGAAAATGGAATCAAGGCAAAGAAAAATATTGTGTCCTTGCAGTCTCTACATTGAATAAACACTAAAACAGAATTTAACATTAGGACAAAATAAAAGCCCAAGTGAATCAATGTTCTAGTGAAATACGACATTTTTATATTACAAATTAGAATACAACCTTGTCACACGTATAATTAGAAAATATTAGAAATATAGTGTTTTATGAATAGCTTTTCCGTTTAAGTATTTAAATATGTTTTTTATAAAAATATAAAACGGTGAAACACCTTAAAAACGGAAAAGCATACATGTTTACCTTCAGTTTGAGTATAAGAAGTAGGAAGGTATTGCGAATACTGGGTATATTTAAAGTAATCCATTGTTTTTCACTACAGGAAAAGTGACGACCTAAAATGCATTTAAATGTTGAAATGTATTTAACAACACGCGTCAACACAGAGAATATCACTAAAGCACTAAACCATGGCCGTATATTTCAACAAAGTCTCGTTTTCTAAAAGCCTCGATTGGTAAGAAAAAGAAGAAAAATCTTTCTAAAATGCAACTGCAGGTCGGAAGTGACGGGATGCGCAGCTTCACGAAAATGCACAACACAGTAACGGATTAGAGATAAACAAAGTGCGAACGATATTTGGGCGTGAGAAACCGCAAAAAGGCGTTTATTGACAAGCGCGACCCTCTCGTCTGCGATGCTTGATTTCCACCCGCTAGGGCACACCGGGGGTGGCCGTTTCCTTTCCCCTCTGTGCTCCCATAACACTAGCAACCCCGTGAGATGCGCATGTGTCTGGAACTGCTAAAACTCACATCTCTACCAATTTGTAATTCGCATCACGTTTTACTATTTTCAGGAAGTCGTGCATATAATTACAACTCATTTACATGCGATTTATGGACATAAAAAATAAAATCATTTTCATGACTGAAAGATACTCACGCAAATTAAATCCTGTATTTGCAATTTTGTATTTAAATTCTATTTCTCTAATCTTCAATACGACCTATCATATCGTATGTACGGCAATTGCGACCTTTCACCGTATATACTAAAGGCAGCACATAGACAGAGGGGACCTACAATTTAGCATGCGTTCCAAAACAATGCGATAATCTTCACCTGCAGAGTGTTTTTAATAGGCCACTTCAATGTATTAAGTCTTAGTTTGCTAACGCCCAAAGAAGACCCTACAAATATAGGCAACATAATTAATAATCGAATACGTTTATAGTTTCCCCAATACTTTGCTACGCATAAAGCAATTTTTGTACGATTCACCAACTCTATTCAAAATCAAACCTGCACCTGCAAGTACACTTGAACTCGTAGCTCACCGGACGCTCATCTCTCTTCAAGGTATATATTTTCTGATAAGGCTTTCGAGGAGAATTCCAAATTGTCCTATGCTGACCAGTTTAACGAATTGGTGGGATTTTAACATTCAAACATCAACTCATCAGCCACAACAGATATAATTTTGATATAACTATGGTTTCTTGCATAAAAGTTAGGTATGTTTCTTGTATCAATTTCGAGTGATAATAGAAGACGAGCGATTTAAACAAGCGGCAGCGGCATTAAACATATGGCTCTGAAAAGCATTGCTCCAAAATATCTACGGCCTGAACATAATCACCTAGGCACGTAGATGAGTTTTTTACGATTTACGAACAATGTGCCCATGTAGGGACGTCCAACTGAAGTGACCACAGATGAAACTATACTTTGAGAAATAGTTCTCGCTAATCGTCAAGTTAAAGTGCTAGAAATTACAATTTCTTCTAGTACAACTGAACGGATTCTGCTTAGCCGCATCGTTATCTGTCAAGTGTCAGCAAGTGCCAAGAAATCTTTCCGTTTTCGATAAATAAAAACGAATAGATAGAACATCACGGAAAAGCTTGTCCTACTGAAGAGCAAATACGGACAATTTGTGTGTATCGTAACCGCCCGTTTAGCCTATATTCAACTCTAATATCCGGAAGCCAAGCAGAAATCCACCATACAATGGGAATACAGTCTCTGCTGTAGGTAAAGATATTTAGTTCCCAATCTTCCGGAAAAATATAGCGTTCATTTTTTGAGATGCTGAAGGAATTGTTTTAATTGATTGTAACAATCAAAATTCATAATCACTCATTAACATTACGTCAACTTGATGGGGATTCTTAAAGTTTCATGACAACGCCTCCTCGCACAAGTCTAAAATTGCAGCTGTTGCAATTAGTGAACGTGGCATTTCCGAAGTCAGTCACCCACCATATAGCCCCTAACGATCTTAACTTATTTAAAATTTTTAAAGCAGCAACATTTCTAGACAATTTTGAAATTGGAGCAGAAGTAAATATATATGGAATTGTTACAATATCGTTACCAAAAGTGTGTCAGTGTTAATGAAGGTTAAGTTAAAAAATATTAAATATTTCGTTACTTTGTTGTTTCTCAAGTCTAGTTAGACTGAAAAGATTTGGAACATCCTCTCCTTATTTGTAGATATATTTAAAAAGGCAGCGATTATTCAATCCACAAGGAAATTGATAGTAATTCATTTTCTTATTAGAATTGTTAATATGAACATTCCACACAACACCAACCCTATTTTTATCATTACGAAACAAATCCATTGAGTTGGGTAAAGATATATAACATATATCACGGATAGCAGATAATAAAAAAGTTGTGACTAAAATATTTTGGCGGCGTCTGTCATCGTAATATAAATCTCTAGGATGACCCACATAACGACATAAGTATAAACATAACTATGATCAAATAAAGAAATGTAAGCGAAATTGATCGTCTATCATACATACGAGGTCGGACAAATATGAAACGGGATTGGCACTACTGCGGACGCTATAAGAATCTGACTGTTTACAAATCATATCCAAATTGGGGAAAACGGCCACGGAGACATTCGAGATGTTGAAAACTGTGTACGGCGATGAGGCCATGTCCCGTACTCGCGTTTTCGAGTGGTTTGCCAGATTTCCTAAAGGTCGGCAGGACTTTTACGATGATCAGAAGCCGGGTCGTCCGATCATAACGAGAAACTCTGTAACGATCGAAAAAGTCCGACAACTTGTGGCGGCTGATCGACGACTGACACTGGGAATGATGGAGCAGAAGCTAAGTATTAGCCGCGAAATCATTAGAACCATTTTGGAGAAGAATTTGAAGTAAAAGGAAGGTATGTGCCAAATTTGTCCCGCTCAATTTGACCGCCGAGCAAAAAGCGCATCGAGTGAACACCTCCCGCGACTTCATTGCAACAGCCAACAGTGACCCACTGGATTCAATTGTTGCTGGTGACGAGTCGTGGTGCTTCCAGTACGATCCAGTAAGCAAGAGACAAAGCATGGAATGGCGATCGAAGACGTCTCCCAGGCCAAAGAAATTCCGTCTCCAAAAATCGAAAGTGAAGACCATGCTTATCACTTGCTTCGACAGTCAAGGCATCATTCACAAAGAATTTGTGCCACCGGGTGTCACCGTCACTAGCCTGTACTAGAAGGGTATCATGACGCGTTTACTAAAACGCATTCGACGTGTGCGACCGCATTTGGCAGCCTCCGGCAAGTGGCACCTTTTACACGACCATGCCCCTGTGTATTCTGCCTTGATTGTGAAGACGTTTTTGGCGACAAGAAATGTCCCAGTCTTAGAACATCCTCCCTATTCGCCGCTTCTGTCTCCAACGAATTTCATGCTGTTTCCTCAGCTGAAATTGACCCTCAAGGGAAGGCGCTTTGACGACGTGGAAGACATTCAACTAAACGCACTTCCTCGCGACAAGTTTAAGCAGGCTTTCCGCAACTTGTATCGTAGATGTCAACGGTGCGTAGAAGTCGAGGGAGATTACTTCGAATGACGCTAGAGGTATTTTCACCTATGGCTACCTCACATGCTTTGTATTTGATCAATCCCGTTATATATTTGTCCGACCTCGTATAATGTGGTTCAACAGTATCCACACCGAAATAATACTACAGTTAACTTCATATTGATCACCAGATTTAAATCTTGTCTTTTTGCCTAAATCATTTTCAATGTTGTCTGTTCAAGATAAACTAAACGTGTGCACATTCCGTCTGTAGTCACCTTCCCCCAATTCCCAGTTCTTCAATTACGCCGCAAATGGCAGTTTTGGACACAAAAACTCAAAATATGTATTTTCTTATCTTGCTTATAATTGACACTGCCACTAACTTATGCAATATTAAACGGTAGCAGATATAGTGCTTTGTTAACCAACAAAACAACCTAATATTGTGGCACATCATGTTATGTTATGTTATGAGACGTCTCCCTTCAAAGCTATAGATTTTTTACACGGTCTTCGTCGCAATTTTCTGATTGTAACTAAAATCTATAGTAATGATTAAAATATCAAAATTGTGTTTTTTTATACCAAATGCTGGTATTTACCTAGAAAAAACCTAAACTTGCTATCATTTTAAATTATTAAGTTGGCGCATTTATAAGAACTATGCAACTACGTTATTCCACTAGTTTTTCAAGGGTAAATATCTTATGCAGATCAAAACATTACTTGTAAAAGCACACATATAACTTCACATTATATAACAATCAAGGAATTGAAGTTATCCAAATATAATATGTGTAACATACATAATACATATCATTATAAAATTAACCAAAATGCCGAACCTCTATAAATCTATTTTTTTTATTACTCGAACTAGACGCTGTTATCCTACAAAATGTCTATCCCAATGTTCATATTTTTATATCAATATCTCAAATTTTAATAAGTCGAATTTTATTATAAGTCAAAGCTTTTTGTAATTATAAAGTTTACTATTAGTAAATATTTCGGTAACTAAGTTAAATTTCTCCGAAATAATTGCGGTTTTTTACGCTGTGGTGATTTAAGGCAGTCTTCCACTCAATGACCATTTACACTTCCGGCGGCGGCAAGTCAAATGAACTTAAACAGTGTAGTACAGCATTCATTGTAGACATCGAACAGCGCGTATTTTCCGTTCTTGCAATATAACAAAGATTAAATATGTACATATGTAATGTTTGAGCTATTTTTGATAACTCGAAATTTTGATAATTCAAATTACAGCAGGCGCTCGATAACGTGAACTAATTCAGACCCGAGTGTATTCAAATTATCGAAATGTTTACATTAGCGAGCGTGATTTTATTAATAAGCAAATTATTAAAAAAAAACGTTTAATAACACAATTAATAATTTTTTGCTAATTGTGTCACTCCCGCACCTAGTGCAACCTCGTCTATGATTTTCACTTTGTCCCTCAATCTTAAACACTTTCTTTTATTGGATGTGGATGCCATAGTCGTAATGCATAAACGCATGCAACATGCCTGACTTAAGTTTAACAACGACTAAAATGAAATCAGCGCTGTTCCTACAAATAATTTGCTGAGAGTCACGTATGTACATCATAAAAACTTTAAAAATTGGAAGTATTTACGTTATCGAGCTGTACAGGTTGTTTACGTTATCGGGCGTTCCATTTGATCCTATAGTAAGAATTTTGTGTTTACATTAGCGCGATGTTTTTATTATCGGGTGTTTACGTTATCGAGCGTCTGCTGTATTTTTGATTTCCCTTCAACTTTAACTTTACGAATTTCGACTGCAGTTGTGTTTTACTACATGCTCTAAATTATCAGTTATTAGTTATAATTCAATAAAAGCTATTTGTAAACAATTGATTCAAATACCTACAGCAAATCCAAAGTCCAAACATCAATGACGTATTCCGGCACCAAAACTTTTTTTATATATCAATCCAACATTCAACCGTACCCTCTTAAATATAGCAATAAAATTAAAATTTATTATTACAAAAAATTAACACATTTGGTTTCCTTATTCCCAAAACATGCAAATTCTGTAGTAATGAACAAGCCAGTCGGGGCCAAAATGGGTGCTCCAACGTTGGTTTCTTCTTAAATTATTATTGGGAACTAATGGGGCTCCCAATAGGTTCAAAGGACCACCGGGATATTTGTAATCCTGGAAATTATTATTGTGGAGAAATATATAGTTTCTCCAGTGTAAATTACAATAAAATACGGAGTCCAAAATACAAACATTTATTTAAATACTGGCAACGTAAACTCGTCGCATCTAAATTTGCACTTGAACTGCCTGAACTGTCTTAAAACTACCTGCACCCAACCCCCGCTCCCTCTCCAAGGGACTCCCGGAATGGGGGCCCTCTCTCTCCAGTAACGGGTACCGGACAAAGCCCACTGACTCTATTTCAATTAAAATGGCACCACGTTAAATATTAAAGTTTTCACATAATAATTTTATAGTAAAGATTGAAACTTTACTAATTCCTTCCAAATTATCTGCAAATAACAAAATCTAAAATTATTGAATTTTTCATTCTGTACGTAGATCCAAATTTGCATCTCTTACTGTTTACCGGATTATCCTGCATGCGGTGTTTATCTTGAATATTTAGCTTCAACTAGACACAAATTTCGAAAGCATTTTACTACTGATTATAAATATTGGGGCCAGCGGTAAGCAGGTTAAGGTTGCTGGCTTTGACTTTGTGTCGCTGATAATAGGTTCAAGATCTACCAGGAACATCCTAGGTGTTTGTGCAGTTTCTTTCCATTTCATTTTTGCCATATAAAGGGTGGCAAACATTTGGTGCAAGAAAAACAATTGTTTACTTCAGAGTTCATAATCTAATTGATTCTTACTGTTTTACTTATAAAACACTTCCACATTTAAAAGTTTTTACAAATGTAAACAATTGACGTACATATATTCCGTATGACCGTGCTGAACAGATCTTTTTAATGTAAATCACTTCTTGGACAACTTTAACTCACACTTTACAAATATGAATGTACAAAGTGATTTTTTAAAAAGTCAATTGCAGCAAGCCTAGGAAAAAAGCTATTCCGTCTGCAGTCAGCTGTAATGAGCTTTGAATGACATTTACCTGTATTTCAAACTGTGTGACAGTTGTAATTTATTAAGGTAAGTAAATTACAGGTTTTTCGTCAAGATTTCTTTCACAGCAAGTGTTTGAAATGTCCACCCCCTTGTCAGATTCTAAAGCTTAATATAGACGGGACAATCCCTAGGCTACTGCAATTGACTTTTTAAAAAATCACTTTGTATTACAGGTACCAAAACACACCTGACAGATTATTTTTTCCTTTTCTTATAGACCAATTTATATAAAATTGGACAAGGAATAAATTACCAAGTGGCATTTATTAATGCCTTTGTTACCTCCATTTACTTTTGTAAATACCTAATTTGTATGTTCAATTAAAAAAACCTTCTCCAAAAAAGCACTCATATTGTAATGTTGGGTGTCTACGCTAACCCCGAAATCCTATTTAAAAAATACTATAGTTTACTGACCATTACTGTAATAGTTACTGTACACAAATTGACTTTATAGGTAAAAAATGTTTTGCATTCACATACACTAAACAAAAAACTGCATTTTACATTGTTTGATTGCCACAAAATAAAATCTTATTTACAAGATTCACAGTAACCCATGTTTTTTTGGTTATTTATTATAATTAATAAAAAAAACAAAATAAAAATTTCTTGACGGCAAATTTGCAAATTTTATGGGACATCCTCTGTTATGTATATCATATATTCTAAACTTTCGTATCTCACCGGTCAATTTATATGGCATTTTCGATATGAAATGTCTAAGCTGATACATAAATTAAAATTAAATACCCCATTAGAACCATATGAAAAACTTACTATATACAAAATACCATTTCCATACTTGCCAAGAATAGGCAATTATGCATTTTGTGCTTTTAAATATCTAGTTGTTTTCAGATACCAAGAATTTCTTACAACTAAATACGGGTTATTTAAATTCCTTATTACTATGACAATTTTCAATGTTGTACAACAGGCAAATCTAATTTAGTGTCTTGTCATCTGACAAGCAAAATGTTATGTAGCTGAATTTCACAATTACTTTGCAAAACTTTAAAATTCGTACAGGTACAAGGTGACGCAAAATCAAGTCCCTGATTTGATTTTTGTATAACCGTAAGGTTAATTAAAAAACACTGATTTTGTGAACCATAAATATTTATTTGAACTTTGAAATGTTGTTCTGCTGCACACTAAAAATGGTATCAACCAAATGACTACCCTTAGCATTAATGCAAGAGTGAACTCGTTTTACAGCATTTTTCATTACGTTCTCCAACATTTCCCGTGGCATATTGGTGATTTCTTCCCATATGTTGGCTTTTAATTCTTCTAGATTTTCAGGATTATTCACAAAAACTCGATCTTTGAGATAACCCCATAAAAAGAAATCGGACACCGTTAAATCAGGTGATCTTGACGGATACACCACAACGCCGTTTTTGGAGATAATACGCCCATGAAACATTCTCCCTTAGATCATACACATTTACATGGATGTGACAACAGATTGTAAAGTGTGTTGTAAAGATATCACAGACAAACTATTTTTGTTCCTTCTCTTCCTAATACAAATAAATCATGTCTACCCATCTTTCTCTGTACCCTTATGCAATCTACGCATGCGCTCACGCGTTTGTACGGCGGGAAATTTAAATATGTAGTAAATGTAACTAATATAAACCAGTGCTATTATCGCAGTCGTTTAAATCTTGCGACAAAACCATTCTTACCATTTTTCAAAATTAATTTTTGACATCTCTATAACTGTCAAATATTTATTAAATAAATAATAAAGTAAAAAATACAGTAATCTAATATAATGTTTATTTATTTCTAAGGTTTAAATACTCTTCTAAAGTATAGAAGGCATTTTCCGTTAAAAAAGTTTTGAACTGTCCATCAAACGTCTTTTCATTTATGATATTTTTAAGATTTCTAGGCAGTTTATTATACAGAGAGGTACAGCAGTATCTTGGAGACTTTTTGTATAAGCTTAAATTATAGTAACCTATCTGAAGGTTATTACAGGATCTGGTGCTGTAAGTGTGATTATCATTTACAAGAGGGAAGTTCTTAGGGTTCTTTCTTACATATAGGACGCACTTTTGTATAAATATGGATGTTAACGTTAGTATACGATTATTCTGAAAAATTGGTCGGCAATGTTCTCTTGGTGAAAGGTCGCACATCATTCGAATTATTCTTTTTTGAAGTATAAACACTCTACCTACGTCTACGGAAATGAAAACAAACAATTCCTTGATTGAGGAGCACTGCAAATAACACATTTTCGCACCATTCTAAATTAAAATTAAAAATTTCAATAACACAAAACGTTTCCACATTCGCAGGTTATGCGCTGTTCTCGTGACTTTTCTCACTGACAGTTTAATTTGTGTAATTATCACCATACGTCAACAGCAACTGGGCGAGCGCCAATATTGAAAAGGGTACAAGTGAAACAACATTATTGGCTGTCATGCAACGGCAAAAGAGACAGATAATAAAAGTTTGTTGGGATCCTTACAACAGTGACGTACCTAGTTTCTTATGGACTAGTATTATCCATGTAAATGTGTATGATCTAAGATTCTCCTCAATATGGCTATTGTTTCACGGGCTGTGTGCGCTGTGGCACCATCCTGTTGATACCACATATCCTCCTGCTCAAGCTCTTCCATTTCTGGAGCCAAAAAATGTTGCAACTTTGCTCTATAGCGCTCTCCGTTTACGGTAATGGTTCTTCCTCTCTCGTCCTCCAAAAAATAAGGCCCAATTATTCTTTCAGCACTAACCCCACACCATACAGTAACTTTTGGCTCATGTGGCGGTAGCTCGTGAATAATTCGTGGGTTCTCACTACCCCAGAAACGGTAGTTTTGTTTATTCACAGCTCCATGCAGACAGAAATGGGCTTCGTGGCTCATTATGATTTTTATTTAAAAATTTGCTATTTGGTTTTCAAGGTTCACGATAGCCGCTTTTCAAAGTATGCCGGCAGAAGTTTTTGAGTATTTTGTACAGAAATAAGCGCAATATTTTCACCAAAATTCGCTGCAATGAGCGTCGGGAAATGCCTAATTGTGTGGATCGTTTTCTTGTTGAGGTTCTTGGCCTTTCCACTACATCCTCAAGTAAACGGTCTATGTTCTCCCTTGAACGAATTGTCCGAGGTCTGCCAACATGTGGTCTATTAGCCGTAGTCCCAGTTTGCTCAAATTGTGCAGCTAACCGCCGAAATATCTTCGCCGATGGAGTCAAACTTCTACCATACTTTCTATGATATTCTCGTTGAGATAAGATAATTGACGAATTGTTTATGTAAAACATGTTTACAATTTCTGCGCGTTCTTGAGGAGTATACCGATTCATACTGAATTTCCCAAGTGTCTACTTTTCAACTGACAAAGAAATTCTTACATATGTCAACTAAAAACAAAATGACAGCGATTTCTAATAGGGGATTTGATTTTGAGCCACCTTGTATATTCAATTAATTTATAGTTCGTGAATGTAAGAATGTTCGCTCTTTTTTTAATTACATTTTAGTGAAAATCATGTCCATATTTTTTTCAACTGCTCACTTAACCTTTTGCTTTACAGATGACAGGAAACTAAATTAGATTTCTGTAATGTACAGCATTGAAAATTGTCATAGTAATACGGTATCTAAAGGTTTCTATAAAATAAAAACAGAGGTTCCCAATTAAAAAAAAACAATATTAACAATTTAAAAGCTTGAAAATTATACCTCCAAGACAAAGATTAAAATAAAATTATAACTCACCCGAATCACCCTTCACAGAAGAACTTTTCCGATCGGTTTTTGGAGAACAATTCTTTCGTCCTGGTCTGGCCACAAATGTCGGTGGTACCTTGGAAAAATAATCATCATCATTAGCATAATGCTAAAAATATTTGGGGGAGCATTTACCATAAATAAAATAAGTTTAGATAGGTAAGTTAAACGGCGGGCGGCGGAATAGAATTTGTAAGGTTTGAGGCAATACTATTACTTTTTCCCACAACCGTTGCAAGCGCTGGTGACAAAATTTTGCTTATGTTCGCCACGTGAGTCATTGATTTGTAACATCATAATCTTAACTCATTTCAGTCAAGTGCGTTTGTCGGTTGTTGTTTGTTTTTCTAAATTAAAAAAATCAGTCCTTGTCAGGACTAAGATGGATTCCATTAACACAATTTATAAAAATAAATGCCGCATCTGAAGTTGTGAAGATCGTACAAGCAAAAGGCACCGCTTCCCCAAAGATTTGGATGTATTACAAAAGTGGATTGAAAATATTAATGATCCAAAACTTAAGCAATTAAATCCAGCTCAGATACATCAATCACTTTTTGTATGTGAAAGGCATTTTGTAGAGGAGTATTTGGTACCGGGGACCAAAAGAGGGCTTCGTAAAGACGCAGTGCCCACACTTTGTTCATCAGGTATTACATCTGTTTTTTTCTAATCTAAATTAGCAAATCGGCAATGGTATAATTCTTCTCAATGTTTTTAGATCTGCAGGTGGAAAATAAGTTGACTAATACTTTAGAAGTTGATAGTCAACTACAATCACAACCTGCTGAAAAGGAGGAATGCACGTCCCAGTTGCCTGACACTTTGCCTCCTATAGAGTACAGAGCCTTGTACCCCCCCCCCCCCCCCGAAATTATCAGGTAAATTAAAAGTTTTACAAAATCATGTAAAACCTCTCATTGTGGACTCCTCTGTAGTATGGTGTGGTATGGATATTTTCGAATGTCCCGATTCCTTCCAAAGTCACCTATACCTGCCAGGCCTGCTCATTGCCGTAGCGCCCACAAAATAGTGGTCATACGCTAGTTAAGAGCGCCCATTAGAATACAGCGCTTTTACAGAATTTTGCCATAAACTGAGATGTAAATATCATTTAAATGGTTGTGGCAGACATTTCTAGATGTCTGTTGCACAATTTTAGTTTGAGTTATTAAATATTCTATTTAACAAACAGTACTTATAATACGTCGTTTTTATGTGTTAGCTGGAACGCCAAAGCGAGGAATTTTAAAATGCATTAATGCCAGTAGACAAGCTGAACTAAGCCCGAAATGCAAAAAATTTTATAAAAAGATGACGGAATGGTCACGTAAGATTGTAAAAGACTAACACAAAATAAGGAGTCTAAGGACAAGACTAGCTGAAGCTGAAAATGTTTCAAAAGAGGCAAATTTTTCAAAATTGCTCAATTCAGTTAATGAAGCTACCTATACATTCATCATGCTCCAAATCAGAAATCAAAAATTAAAAGCAAAAACAAGAAGATTCACTTTAGATGAAAAAATATTGTTTGTCTCTACTGAAAGGAGCTGGGAAAGGCTATAGACTTTTTTCAAACATGTTTTGCTTGCCATCGAGAAGAACTTTAACCAACATATTGAATGTAATTTCACTTCGGCCAGGCATTAACCACCAAATTCTTAAAAGTTTGAAGTTTGCTGTTTCAAACTTGAAGGGTGAAAATGAGAAGCTGTGTGCAGTGGTATTTGAAGAAATGGCATTAACTCCATTGCTGTCGTCCAATAAGAAAATAGATTGCATCGAAGGTGTACAAGATTTCAGCAATGAAAGAAATGGCCACATTGCTAACCATGCAAATGTTTTTATGGGGAAGGGCATATTTAGACAATGGAAACAGCCATTGTCTTTTACCTTCAGCAGCGGTCCCACTAAATCCGTTAAGCTGAAAGAGCTACTGAAAGAAGTAATTACCGCATGCCAAAATATAGGCCTTGTAATTGTAGCTACAATTTGTGACCAAGGTAGCGCCAACCAAGCTGCAATTAATGCTCTTTTAAAGGAAACCAAGGAAGAATGTTCGAGGTGTGCCATTGAGAACAAATATTTTGATTTTTTGGTTAATGATGTGGAGATAATTCCCTTACACGATGTCCCACATTTATTTAAGGGAATTAGGAATAATCTACTTACGAAAAACATGCATTTTAAACTGGATGGTGTGGATAAAATAACACAGTGGAGACACATTGAACAATTTTACATGTTGGATACGATGGATGAAACCAGGTTGTGTCCAAAATTGACAGATGCCCATGTGTTTCCGAAGAAAATTAATAATATAAAAGTGTCATCGTTGATGAAGAGAATTTCACAATGGGGTAAAAACATTGTATTTTGTAACTTTTATTTTTTTTTTCTAAATGCTATTTTTATTTTAGATATTAACAGTCAATATAAACTGCAAAAAGAAGTGACAGACACTGCAGATTTTATTTTATTTTTCGATAAATTGTTCGATAGCCTAAATGGAAACAACAGAACTGCTCCCAAAACCAAACCTGTAAAGGTTCAGAACATAAAGAGTTTTGGAATAAATCTATAGACATATTAAACACTATGAGATTTCAAGACCCTGAAATTTGTTATGAATCCCTCCTTGAATAATTTAAAACAAACCATCAAGGGTTTTTTGTACACGAGGAAGATTCTTCTAGAAAGAATGGAGTACTTTTTACCAAGAGCTTTTAATCAGGATTGCCTGGAAAATTTTTTCAGAAACATGAGGGCTCATGGAGTACGAAACACGTCACCTGACGTAGCTCATTTCATTACGTCATTTAAATCATTACTCCTGAACAATTTCATGACAAGTCACTCGCCTGGAGGAAACTGCGAAGTGGATTTTACCATAGGAGCATTAAATACATTAAAATGCTTTGTAACTGGTGAATCCACTGCAGAATTTCAAATAAGTGATAACATTGGGAGAAGTAAAAATCCACCGAGCAGCACTGCACATTGTAAGAAAAGCAGGGTTGGAAAATCAACAATAGCTTATGTAGCTGGTTTTATGGCAAAGAAAGTTCTCCAGTCCACCAAGCAGTGTACACAGTGTAAAAATGTACTTTTACATTCCGATGGTGATGTGGCCACAGACTTAATTGTGGCAAGGCAATACAGCCAATCACAACTGGTGGAGCCTGGGAGTTATTTATATTATGTGACAAGTCAATTACTGTCAGGGCTTTTTTACTTAATTCCCAGGTATTGCTTTCAAAACAATTTAGCTACATTTTTAAAACTTTGTATTACAGAAGACATTCAGTTCAATGTCTTGAACTGTGAAAGCCACCCCCAAATAGGTGACTTGGTTGTTAAATCAATAATTAATTGTATTTTGTTTTTTTGGTGCAAAAATGTAAATAGGGTCTTGATGGGAAGGGATGAAAAATTTGTTCAATTTTTAAAATCAAATCCAGATCAAATTTCCATTGATCCTATAAAGTTGGAAGCAAGAAACAAATACCTTCCTAAACTTAAATATAAAAAAAAAATTAAATTAAATTAGTTATATTTTAACTTTAGTTTCAAAATGTTTTAGGTGTCTCTTTATTATGTTTTACTTTATAATAGCTATATTATAAAATGTGACTTCATTGGCATGACCAAAAAGAGAAAATTCCCAACAAAATGGCAGATTTTGTAACAAAATCCCGTTTTCTGATAACACTGATTACAAAATTCAGTGTGAGTTATCAGCCTTGGCTGATATTCTGACAATTTACTGTTGTTTATAATTCTTCTGTTTCACAATTATCGTATGACAATGTACTATTGTATTATTTCAATATATCTTTAAAATTAAAATGTTTTTTATTGTACAGATAAAGGCCACAGTCCATGAAAAAATTTTGATTTTATGGTGGGAATTACTAGTAAATACCACAAGTTCAAAATTCCCGCCTGCAGTTTAGTATCGCCCACAACCACTTGTGGCGCTGATTTAGTTCTCGAGAATAGCATTGCAGATTCTTATCTAAACTTATTTTATTTACAGCATTTACACAAAAATCAAACAGTTTACTTGTTTTAACTTTACATGAGAACCAAATCTGTTATTTATGTGGTATATAGAATGGCTTTTACGTGATAACTACTAATGGCAAACTTCATATTTTTTATACTTACTACTTTATCACTACGCTGTCCACTGGGTAAACGTGCAATAGTGGCTTCAGGACTATCTTCTGGAGGAGGTGGTTGTGTGATCCAGTTATATTGCCGTTTATCTATAGGTAACCCCCAACGTTCGTATTCCAAACTTTGAGTTCGTAATGTTTCATAACAGTCCAAACAAACAACTGCATAGTCACCATTTTCCAGTAAGAGGGAATTTTCTGGTTGTGGATGGAATCGCAAAAAAGGAAAATCCTGCAAAGAAAATACCTTATTAACTACTACAAATAATTTTTTAATGTTATAGTAATATTTTTTGAATTTTAAACAAGCTTATCAGCAGAAGTAGGGTAAAAACGATATTCAAATGAAGTATATGTTGCAATTTATGTATGAGATTAGGAATATACATTTAATTAAACTCACTATTATAAAGTATTTAAAAACTGTTATCATGAATGAGTCATAGAGAACTTAAAAAGGAAACACCTACAAAGAAATTTTCAAACATTCTATAGCACAAATTCTCTGATATAATAGTCAACTTGATTTAACTGGTTGTGGTCGATGATGTATCTCATGAGATACCCCCCCAAATGTATTCTAATATGGACAAATCCATGTAATACACCTGGCATACACAAACACAACTATTGAAGAGCTCATCATCAAAATGTTGCCTTATATGAGCTGCATATACCAAAAAATATCTAAAATGTATATGTAGTTCATAAACAAAACATCAATAAACCCTTAGATCATACATATTTACATGGATATGACAACAGATTGTAAAATGTGTTGTAAAGATATCACAGACAAACTATTTTTGTTGCTTCTCTTCCTAATACCAATAAATCATATCTACCATCTTCCTCTGTACCCTTATGCAATCTACGCATGCGCTCACGCGTGTTGTACGGTGGGAACTTTAAATATGTAGTAAATGTAACTAATATAAACAAAGTGCTATTATCGCAGTCTTTTAAATCTTGCGACAAAACCATTCTTGCCATTTTTCAAAATTAATTATTTGACACCTCTATAACTGTCAAATATTTATTAAATAAATAATAAAGTAAAAAATACAGTAATCTAATAAACGTTTATTTATTTCTAAGGTTTAAATATTCTTCTAAAGTATAGAAGGCGTTTTCCGTTAAAAAAGTTTTGAACTGTCCATCAAACGTCTTTTCTTTATGATATTTTTAAGATTTCTAGGCAGTTTATTATACAGAGAGGTACGGCAGGATCTTGGAGACTTTTTGTATAAGCTTAAATTATAGTAACCTATCTGAAGGTTATTACAGGATCTGGTGCTGTAAGTGTGATTATCATTTACAAGAGGGAAGTTCTTAGGGTTCTTTCTTACATACAAGACGCACTTTTGTATAAATATGGATGTTAACGTTAGTATACGATTATTCTAAAAATTGGTCGGCAATGTTCTCTTCGTGAAAGGTCGAACATCATTCGAATTATTCTTTTTTGAAGTATAAACACTCTACCTACGTCTACGGAAATGAAAACAAACAATTCCTTGATTGAGGAGCACTGCAAATAACGCATTTTCGCACCATTTTAGATTAAAATTAAAAATTTCAATAATAAAACGTTTCCACATTTGCAGGTTATGCGCTTTCTTGTGACTTTTCTCACTGACAGTTTAATTTGTGTAATTCTCGCCATTCGTCAACAGCAACTAGGCGAGCGCCAATATTGAAAAGGGTACAAGTGAAACAACATTATTGGATGTCATGCAACGGCAAAAGAGACAGATAAAAATAGTTTGTTGGGATCCTTCAACAGTGACGTACCTAGTTTCTTATGGGGTAGTATTATCCATGTAAATGTGTATGATCTAAGAATAAACCACAATTTTAGTATCTCTCCTGATTTACTGTAAAAATAATTGCAGTTTCAAATCAGATGTGGCTAATTCAATTATTTTATGTCTTTGATCTTGCCTACATCTCAAATAGTTTCAATATCCTGAATCGATTATACTGAGTATCTCTCTAAAAATGTGCCCTTTTTGGCACACTATAATTATTTCACATATTCTACTTTCAAAATTACTGCATCCTACTATTTCCAAAGATTTACAGTAGGCCTGACGTATATTGTCTATTTTAATGTACACAAGTTAACAGAAATTTTAACTAACAAAAAGAGTTCAAGTAAATAGCTGAAAGGTTAAATCATCAAATGTTATCAGTTAATTATAGATCAACTAAACTGTTACACAATTTGGTAGAATATAGCCCATGGAATCAACCAGGATCAAAAATAACAATATGTTTACAGTGCCACTGATACATGCGTTAAATTTGCATCATACTTAGTGCGAACAATGATCAACAAAGTTCATATTAACTGGACAATTCTAGTATTAACAATTTCCCAGTTGGATGACATTAAAACATGCGTCCTAATAATAGCGGAAAGTCTATATGAATCATAAACATTATGCATGATAACCTCTTCACACCTTAAAGATTAACCAAACCAAATCAGTATTAAGATTATTTATTGACATTTTTTGAATATTTATAATAATTCCCACAATAAACAGCAAGACATTGTGCAAGGCAGCTGTTAATTTTCTTGTACTAAATATCAATTTTATTTAAACCACTTACAATACTGAAATGCTTATATGCCAAAGACTTAAATATTTAAAACATGATTTTTCTGAAACAACACGGTAAGTTGATATTAAAAGACAGAAATATTTCCGTTAAATATGTAGGATTAAGAAGGTACTGATTACAACCATAAAACAATAATTCCAAATAAATTTTAAGAGTATTTGAGAATTATTTTGCATATTTTAGAATGTTGAAGAATTCATAAAATTATTTACTGCTTTCTGAAACATTTTAAACCCATTTTTACAAGCACTCAACGTCATTAAATATAGAGGTATTGGAATACTTGAATTCTTCCATACTTTTGCCCAGTTCTATATTCAAATGTGTATTTGAGCAAACAACGCAAAGTATCAAACATTCAATATAATAGTAGCAGAGAAGTTAAATAACCTAACAGAAACTAATATTCTGGTATATAATATTTGTATTGGAATGTTTTCCATGTTTGAGGATTATATATAATTTTAGAATATTTGGTATTTTAGGACACCTTAATTCCTGTTTATGTACATTAACTCGGACTCTTCTTTGACATAAATTATTTATCAAATTTAAAAGCTCGCTGGTGAATGATGGAAATCAATTATATCTACAACTTGGTATAGATATTCTTTTCACAATACATTTAATACAATTTAATCCATGAAATAAGTGCAAATCGCATCATAACAAAGCTATGAAAAAAAAACTAATAAATAAACCACTAATTATAGTTATATAATTCAAAAGTATGTATACTATTCCTCAAATTAAATTAAACAAAATGCCTTACAGCAGTCAAGAAATGTTTATGTTAATTTTTCAATAAAAATGTGAAGGAGAAATGCATTTACAAATAAACCCAAAATACCACACCCCTGATTTTATTATGGAGTCCTCTTAAATAGGATTTAATAAAAATAAACAAATAACCTAGAATAATTAAAAACAAATATTTTAAATTATGCGTCTATTGGCAGAAGATAACAAATAATAAAGCCGTTTCAAATAATTGTAATATTGTTTTTCTCAAAATACTTAATTAGATAATTTAATATTTCACAATAAATATGGCTAATTCCAAAGTGATCATGACTTCTTCAAACTCTACTTGCACTTGTTTCATATATATCTTTATTTAATAGTATTAAACACATTATCATAACTAGAGCTAGGATAGTTAGGCAAATTGCCTTTTTTAATAAATGGAAGGATTAAAGGCAGACCCAATTTTAAATCCGTTGTAGAATGCGTGCACTTCAAAAATGCAAATTTTATTTTGCCTTTTTTTGCAAGGATTCTGCCTTTTTTGAGGTATTTCCGATTTTTTTGCCTTTTTGTGCCTTTTATGGTATATTAAATTAATATTTTAAGAAATTTAGTTCTTAAATTCTCAATCTAAAAAAAAGTTGTACTAGCAATTTTCCAAAAAAAAATGAACATTTTAACTTTCTGAAATAAATAGTAGAAAATGTTATTCCCAAGCACTTAAAGGTAAAGATTTAAACCTGTCACCTGTCAAGCGTTTGTTTACGTTCTAGCTCAATGCTCAACAAACGAAGTTTATTAGGTTTTACCCTTTATTATTACAGGCTGAAAATTTCTCAGAACTATTATTTTCTTGAGATTAATTTTAATGAGGGGACC
>JABXWE010002141.1:0-18498 GCA_014611495.1 Limonius californicus | reverse complement strand
AAACTGCGCATTTTAGCAAGGAGTAGGGTATACGCAGCCACCCCACCAGCTATACGCCGTAGATGCGGTTATCTGATCTCCACGCGTAAATGCCATTCAAATAAATCAAATTTACAATTTACGGATATATAAATAAACGCTAAATGTTCAAATATAAACCTAACGGATAATTAAATATTTCCCTAATAACGGTATTAAAATAAAACGGTCTCAGGTAATAATAACAAAATAAAATAGGCATTCTAAATGTTGCTACACGGAACATAATAAATAAATTACCTTATTCGGTTTCTAAATATAAATTTCAACGGTACATAAATACATTTATATAAATCGGTAACACTCACAAAATGAAAGCAAATAAAAATAAACGGTGTTTGAAATCATTCCTCATAATGATATCTAACCAAAACAGCCTCTGATAAGCATAACAATAATGCAAC
This sequence comes from Limonius californicus, assembly GCA_014611495.1. Taxonomy (NCBI): domain Eukaryota; kingdom Metazoa; phylum Arthropoda; class Insecta; order Coleoptera; family Elateridae; genus Limonius; species Limonius californicus. The sequence goes on along the minus strand of JABXWE010002141.1, from coordinate 18,055 downwards.
ATGCGGTGATACGGCACATAATAAACAAATTACCTTAAGCGGCTATGAAATGTAAATTAAATCAACGGTTAGCAATTACATTTACATGTTTCGGTGAATATGCAAATAATACGGGGTGCATTCGGAAAATCATCGGTCGGTACACAATAATACTAATAAAATCAATTTTATAAACTTCTAAACAGAAAACGGCATAACGTAGTTATGTAAACAACTGAAACGGAATCCTAAAAGACGAAATGAACATAAAAAATAGTAACGCTTCGTTACAATATGTGGCTTACATGCACTAAAGTTGGTGTGTGGTCCGAAGTGAGGTCCCAGCAGAGTTGTAAGATTAATTTTCGGACCACACATCAACTTTAGTGACAATAACTACAAAATATAGTCGAAAAATCAAAGCAAGCGTCGCTACACAGCAAGAAGACGAACTGGGAAACATTTCGGGAAATTCTTAATAAACTAGTCAATTTAGAAACTTCACTAAAAGATGAACTAGACATCGAAATAGCTGTAGAAAACTCGACCAAAGCCATTCAATCAGCAGCATGGCAAGCTACACCCGACAGAAACGAAACTCTACTTAAAGAACACTTACCATTGCTTGCGAAACAGAAAATTGCCCACAAAAGAAAAGCCCGGAAGAGATGGCAACTAACAAGAGCGGATTCGGACAAAACTAAATACAACAAAATATCCAAAGATCTTAAACAACTGTTACAGAAAATTAAAAACGAATCTATCCAAGAATACCTAAGCAATCTATCCGCAACTGAAGCCACAGAATACCCTTTATGGAAGGCAACCAAAAAGCTTAAACGGCCCCAACAAACCATACCACCTATAAACGATAATAATGGTAATTGGGCTAGAACCAATTAACAAAAAGCTGAAGCTTTCTCGAAACACCTCACTGAAGTTTTCCAAACTTTCCCTTCCACAACGAATTCCCTAGAAGAAGACGACATATACATAACTTTTTGGAGACGCCTTATCAAATGGATCTTCCACTCAAGAACATAACAAAAGGACAAGTAGTAACTGTTATCTTTATCGAAATTAACATAAAAAAAGGTCCAGGATACGATTTAAACACAGGAAAAGTGGTTAGAGAATGTACGCAACAGTGTTTTATAGCATTAACCCAAATATTCAATGCAATTCTACGAATTCATTACTTCCTCAGCCAGTGGAAGGTTGCACGCATAATTATGATACCGAAACCAGGGAAAAATCCGTCAGAAATAACGTCCTACAGACCTATAAGTCTCTTGCCGCTACTCTCCAAGGTTTTTGAAAAACTATCTTACATCGAATGCAAACTATTGATGAAAAAAACCTTATACCCGAACATCAATTCGGATTTAGGACAGGACATGGAACCATTGAACAAGTCCATAGACTAGTGAATCAAATAAATAACACTCTAGAGCAGAAACAGTATTATTGTATAAGCTCAAAACCTCGTTACCTTATACCATATATTCCTTTCTAAAATCCTACCTTATACACAGACACTTCTACATAAGTTATCAAGAACTGAACATTGACCTTTGTCCGATAAATGCTGGGGTACCACAAGGGAGCATTCTCGGCCCATTTCTCTACTTAATCTACACGGCGGACTTACCAACGACTAGATTTACAACAACAGCAACCTTTGCGGATGACACCCCAATCTTGGCGACGCATCACAACCACATTGACGCATCTGCCAACTTACAACATCATCTTAACAAGCTCGAACCATGGCTGATAAAATGGCGAATAAGGGTCAATGAAAGATAGTCCACCCATATCACTTTCACTATGAGGAGGGACAGCTGCCCTCCAGTTACTCTGAATGGCTGTCAAATTCCCTTAGTAACTCAAGTCAAATACCTTGGAATCACCCTCGACAGAAGATTAACGTGACGCGCACATATATTTAATAAGAGAAAACAACTGGGCATGAAATTTAGGAAGATGTATTGGCTGCTGGGAAGAACCTCGCAGCTATCTCGACACAATAAACTCCTGCTGTATAAAGCAATCTTAAAACCTATTTGGATTTACGGAATCCCTCTCTGGGAATCGGCCAGCACATCAAATATCGAGATACTGCAGCGATTCCATAACAAAGTGCTTCGCACTATTGTTGACGCTCCGTGGTATATTCCAAACATAAAGACCTAAAATTTGGTACAGTGCGTGAAGAAATAACAAAATATAGTGAAAAATATAAGACAAAATTGCAAATACATATTAGTGAACTAGCTGTCAATTTGTTAAATGAAGGTAATGAAATCCGCCCACTAAAAAGATACAAACCCTCAGACCTGTTACACAGATTTCCAAATTAATATTGTAATTAAAACCAGTGCATGTAAATTATGAAATAGGAGATATCTAATGGGATATCTCCTCCATTACATGTAGGTATTATTCTTAAGCTTAGTATTTAAGTATAGATCATACAATGTACTTATATAGGCTGATTGTATAACAAAAGGAGTTAATAAAAGAAAAAAACATGCACTAGGTCCCATTATTGATATTCTACAAGATTGATGGATATATGAAAGTTATTGTTGGAAACAGTAGCGTAGTGAATATAGCTAGCTGCATAAGTAGGTACTGTGTGTGGCATGTTTAATCATTATTCATCTGGCAATCAACTGGGAGGTAGTCAGTTGTCAGAGTTGGTCTCGCAAAGGCGCCTACGTGGAATTATTATTATTATTATTATTATTATTATTATTATTATTATTATTATTATTATTGTTGTAAATGTTACATCAATACCAGAATGGTATCGGTTGACTTTTACGCGGGGGATTGGCTAACTAAGATTTAGCTCTTCCCCGCGACTCGTGTGAACATCAGAGAGACTGGCTGGACGTAGTCCAATTGCCTGGATCCCTCTGGAGGATTGGTGCACTAGAAGGTATTCATAATTTTAGTAATTACTCTATGATTACGAATGGCTGTGGCCAAAGCCTGTTCGAATCCCAATCCAGGCGTAGGGGACTGGAGGGCCTCCGGTGAGTACAACTACCCAATATCTATTGATAGATTAGTAGTAGGTGTTTTATTACCTGTTATGAAATGCAGAAACGTTGCAACCGTATTTAAATTTTGAATTCAGTAGTTTTTATACGGCCCCCGTAATATCGATTCTTACATTTGGAATTAAAATTTCCAGAATACACTATTTTTGAAACATAACGTTAATGTGATATCGTGGATAACTAAAATATTGAATCTTCAAAACGTCAAATAATTCAGAATATAAGGGTATAAAATTTGTTGAATAAAATAGTAACCTGAACTTTATCAAATGTTAAATTAGCGCAGTTTATTCTTTAATGTTTCCTCTATGAAATTTAAATATGTGCTTTCAGACATGAGAAATTAATTTCAGATATTAGAAAATCATATCACATATCAGAAATATATTTCACATACAAATAATTCATTTAAAATATTTTTAAGCAATAATCACAGCTATTCTGTAGTTTCAATGCGGTTGTGACGGGTCTTAATAAAAAAATACTTACCCTGTGTATTGTCCTTGGGCTCAAGTTAAGCTGACCAGGAGGGAGAGGTTTTCGTCCTAAGCAAGCTTCAGTCTGTGTGGCTTGAGTTTTCATTGATGCAGGCGTTCTTTTGAATTTTTCTGTAAATGTTAGACATGTAAGAGGTAAGAGGGGTTAGCTGTATTCATGTATAAGTTAAAATGAGCTGCAGGCTGATGATTTAGTAACGGACAAGGCGAGTTTTGAAATTTATGTTACGCATGAACAGCTGCAGAAGTCCGCCTAGCCGAAATCTAATTAGGTGGGATGGAAAAAGGGGAATGGAGAGCTACGGAAGTAAACCAACTTGGGCAAAATGAAGTGGAAGCTGAAGAATAACCAAGGAATAGACGTTCATTAGTCGACGAAACGGTAATTTACGAACAAGTAATTAAGATGCTAATATTATCGTTTTGTAAAGACCGAAGGGATTTTAAACAGTAATGTAGGCAGCTGAAGAGTCTTGTTTTAATTATTTTAATATTATCTTGATGATAAATAGAATAATAATAGAAGTGGATGTTTAGAGGAACAACTCACCCGCTACACTTACTAATCGTTGCCTTAGTTATGTTATGGGTAAAATGTGAAGTGGTATTTGCTAATCAATTCTTATGCTAAAGTACGGAAAATTAGAAAATTATCCATGTTTCCATTATCATGGCGGAAAATCTAGCGTTATTTTGAAAATATAAATATAATAATATAAACTGGAAAAATTCATAGACTTTAAATTTTCTGACAATAACTATTGAATACGTACAATCTTAGACAAAAGTAATGACGCTACTAGCAGTCGTATATTTGGAATACGTTTTGCAATGTTAGAAAAACAACTCCTTTTTTTTCCAGCAATGTAGAGTAGAGTTTCACAAGCGAAAATTCTTCTGGAAAGATAAGCCCGTTAATCAGTTGATTTTTACTCTTTATGGAAATCTATGCATGAATAAATACTATGAAGTGATACTCAGTTATGAAAGTATTTTGATTGTTTTGTATCTATTTCGTATTTGTTTTTGAATATATACTGTGACGTTCGTTTGGTTTCGCTCGTTTGAATTTGAATGTTCGCTGGGATCCGAACTCGCGCCCGAACGTCGCGTGTTTCTCTGTGGCGTTGGATGCGAAGAGGAGAGTCACTCGCCTACTCAGGCCCCTTAAAATTACTCTTTCGATAAAATTTTCGTACCGTTATCTCGTAATAGAACTTGACGATAAAATGTAAATAAAGTTGAGAATATTGTAAGGTTTATCCAATCGTTTGATATGGATACAATTAACCTGGTTAGCGTCCTTACCGTTCCCGTGGCGGTTTGCTGTTCCAGCAAATAGTCTGTGTCTAAGTTTACTTGTTTGGTGTTTAAAACAACCGCCATTTGTTATTGTTCTGGAAAATTCCTTATTCCGCAATCTGATGCAACAACGTTTCTTAGTTAATTTTTTGTTTGAAACCGACGTCAGACTAGCTGCCGTTGCTTTCTATCTTCCCTCCTCCTTGGGGCATTGATCAAGCAAAGATCTACCATTTCTGGTTTCGTTACCCTGTCGTCGAATTATGGTAAAAACTAATCATATTTTCAGTTTTCAGTGGATATTGTAAGCAGCGATTGTTTGTTTACAGAGTGCTTTGATTTGCAACAAGTAAAAGTAGTTGTATTTTCACGAAATTAAGTAACCTTTTGTGTTGTGAACTCAGCTGATATTGACTACCTAGCTTTCTTCTCGGTCTTAGAATAAATGTTATAGTCAGTGTTGACTCGAGCTACAGGTTCAGATATCTCTAGAGCCTTTCTTTATACTCGTACATAATTTACAGCTGCACCGACACTGCTCCTTGCCCAAATGGTTTCGGCTTGTAACTGTACGAACTTTTTATTTAATATATTTATATACCCATTGATTAGTGAGCTATGACTTGCTTTTTTCTGTGACTTCTTTTTTGTAGGTATGTGTTTTGTGAGAAATACTAAGGTAAGGAAAAAGAACAACAAGGTAGGTTCAACTTCGGTAAGCTGTCACGAGGGTTTTCGTTTAACTGTGATTTGGAAGACTGGCATCCACTTATTTTGACTTACCCAGTACATCGTGACAATCAAGATTTTTTTCCTGCAATTGTTTTCGCGCAACCTCTCTGCTCCCGGTGTGAGACAAAGAGCCAGAAATAGACATTTTTGCCGGCTTCCCGTAACAATACATGAGTGATGATAGATTTAGATGTATTTGTAATTCAACTGTTTATACATTTCCATAGATAAATAATCCTTTCTATTTAGTTATTACATATTTCAGTCCACACTCTTTTCGTCGTACTGCTGGGCATCTGTCTCTTCTCTACTACGTGTTTCTTTCGAGCGCTGAAGTAGGAGTACCGGGGACCTACAATTTCACGGCAAATCCAAACGGCAAACATTCCAAAGAAGGTTTATGGCATTAAGACCCCACGGTTGCCAGTCTGATTGAAGGATTACGTGTGGTGGGTTGAAATACAAGATTTTTATGCGCTATTTAGGTAATGCTGGGAGATCAAAGATTTGCTTAGAAAGATAGTGTTCTGCTAATTGAGCTGCTACCACACTTAATTACAAATAATATGAATATGCGAGAATGTTATTGTTTCATACTTCATTCTATATGTGCATAATCAATACAATATTATTAACTTTAACTGTATTAATTTCACATACAACTCTTATTACAGCTACATGAATAACGTGTTGCCTAACGTTATTATTTTTGTCGCTTGCTGTATGTAGTTTATAATTCATCGAAAGTGAACGAACTCTGCTTATGGAAACTGAAAAAATATATAGTTTAATTAATCCTGCAGCATATAATAAAACACTCTGCAAGAATTATTTAGAACAAGATTTAAATTTTGGTGGTGGAATTTAATTGTAATTATGTTCGCTGTTCACGCATCGCAGATTGGGGCTCTAATTTCGGATATAATTTATTGGATGAATAGTAGCCTCCGGGATTTCAAGCAAACCATTTTGTTTCAGAACCTTCCAATGTAATTATATGCAAAAGAAATACTGAAAATCTCTCCTAACCTACTTATGAAATAAAATTTATTTTACGTACGGCTTTTCTGGCCATTCTATTGATTAACTCGCAACAATTGCTTAAAGAGACTGTCTGGATCTCCTTTAAAATGCCAAGTTAGGTGTAACCCTTACCTCTATTATTTTTTACGAGTGCTCGTATTGGGAGATAACGATAAGAAGAAACGGTACGTTTCTTAAGAAATTATTATAAGGGTTATAGAATTAGTTTAATGGGTTATAAGAGAATCCTGAAGTAGCTATCGATTTTTTTGTCCTCCCTCAAAAGTTTTACCAGGACATTAAAAGTGATTTATGATATTTTAGATTTTATAACATTTCTTTAATAAGCTTTTAAAGGAACAATGCGTAAAAAATTGGATGCAATAATGGGACCCATTGTTTCTTAGAATGCGGGAAAGATTTACGTACTAATTGGCCTTTTATAAATATAGCTACATGCCATTTAATCGGAAATTTTCGAAGAGTACTTGTAGTAGGCAATCCGCTTAACTACAGTTTAAAAAACTGTCAGCGTCCACAATAGCGCCGGACATATTAAATTACTGATACCCGGAGAGATTATTTTCGTGAAAAATTATGTAAAATGAGTACACAATCTATTTTAAAATAACAGCGTTATAGAGGCGTTCAGATAAATGCAAATTAATATAAAATTTCTTCCCTAATTATCATTGGTTTTACAGTCACATTATAATATAAAATAATGTAGTAAGGTTCCTATTACTATTACCTCTTATTCAGAATGTTCTGAGGTTTGTTAGATAGCAGCTATTTATCGATTATTTTATAAGAACTGCAGTGCTGTGTATTTAATTATTTTATTTAAAAAACGGTGGTGTAAACTCCCTCACTATTAGATATTATAATATATTCCCCATCCACTTTAATTATTCGATGCAACAGCGTTTGGAGTTCGCTTGCTGTCATACGTAGATTTTGCCTCCTTGGAGTACTTTATTTCTAAAGTTACGCACACATTTGCGGAGAACGCTGTAACGTAACTACGTAGCCCTACAAGATCATGCGGGGATCACGATACAGCGATTTTGTAGGACTCGATTTTAACCCATTTGGGCCTGAATGGTTTAGTTGTTAGTGCCCTTGGCTATAGATTCAAGGGACACGGATTCGATCCCTTTTTGTGTAGTATAAGAAGCAAAGCTGCAGGTCCCGTGTCACCGCGAGGGGTGTTACGCCAAAAATTACCGCTGGGATTAAAATTAACTCAGATAGACAAAGTTAATAGTTAGGGATCACGATACAGCGATTTTGTAGGACTCGATTTTAACCCGTTTGGGCCTCAATGGTTTAGTTGTTAGTATCCTTGGCTATAGATTCAAGGGACGCGGGTTCGATCCCTTCTTATGTAGTATAAGAAGCAAAGCCGTATTAGGTGCCGTGCCACCGCGAGGGGTGTCACTCCAAAAATTACCGCTGGGATTAAAACTGACTCAGATTAATAGATTAATAGATTAATAGTTAGGGTGTACAACAAGCTAATTATGGTTGGAGTGCCTAGAAACCCGCCGCCTAGATGTTGTCCAATCAAAAAAAAACCCGTTAGGAATGGCGATAGGTAACAGTGTTTTATAAACGTTTAATTGAAAAGGCGGTAAACTGTGGATTGACGCGCACCGCAAATCGGTAAGCCTCGTAGTTTGCGACAACAGCCCGCAACGTACACGGATGTCAGTATAAGGTAATGATCCGACATGATATTGTAGGACACAATTTCATCCGTACCGAACCTCGTAGCGCAACATCGTTTCATAAATATTCTATGGCGTCTTGTTGAAAAATCGACAACATGTGGAACACTGCGCGCCTCATATCGCCACGCCTCATGTATTATAACAAACGTCCCTAATGTAATTTTCGTGTTGTTACAAGCTCATGATCCGACATGACGTTGCAGGATACATTTTCATCAGTACCGAACTTCGAAGCGTAACATTGGTTTAAAATATTTTATGACGTTACGTTGAAAAACCGACAAACTGTGGAACACTGCGCGCCTGGTATCGCCACGCCTCATGTATTATAGTAAACGTCCGTAATGTAATTTTCGTGTCGTTACAAGCTCATGATTCGACATGACGGACAAATTTTCATCCGTACCGAACCTCGTAGCATAATATCGTTTTGTAAATATTCTATGACGTTTCGTTGAAAAACCGGCACCTGTGGAACACTGCGGGCCGCTTATCGCCACCCTCATAGTTTACAACAAACGTCCGTAATTTAATTTTCGTGTCGTACAACGTCATGATACTACATTACACTGCTGGCCAGAATTTCATCCGTGCCCAATCTTGTAGCACAATGGCGATTTGTAAATATTCTATGACGTTGCGTTGAGAAACTGACAAACCACGGAACACCGCAAAGTAATTTTCGTGTCGTTACAAGGTCATGATTCGACATGATATTACTATGACAAAATGTCATCCGTACCGAACCTCGTAGCGTAACATCATTTTAAAGTATTCTACTACGATTCGTTGAATATCCGTCAAACTGTGGAACACTGCGCGCCGCTTATCACCAAGCCTCATATTTTAATACAAACGTCCGTAATACAATTTTCGTGTCGTACAAGCTCATGATCCGACATGACGTTGCAGAACATATTTTCATCAGTACCGAGCTTCGTAGCGTAACATCGTTTTAAAATATTTTATGACGTTACGTTGAAAAACCGACAAACTGCGGAACACTGCGCGCCTCGTATCGCCACGCCTCATGTATTATAGTAAACGTCCGTAACGTAATTTTCGTGTCGTTACAAGCTCATGATTCGACATGATGGACAAATTTTCATCCGTACCGAACCTCGTAGCATAATATCGTTTTGTAAATATTCGATGACGTTTCGTTGAAAAACCGGCACCTGTGGAACACTGCGGGCCGCTTATCGCCACGTGTCATAGTTTACAACAAACGTCCGTCATGTAATTTTCGTGTCGTACAAGGTCATGATACAACATTACACTGCTGGCCAAAATTTCATCCGTGCCCAATCTTGTAGCATAATAGCGATTTGTAAATATTCTATGACGGAAAAACGCTGAAAAACCGACAAACTGTGGAACACTGCGCGCCTCGTATCGCCATGCCTCACGTTTTTGTAACAATAGTCCGTAATTTAGTTTTCGTATCGCTACAAGGTCATGATTCGACATGATATTGAAGGACACAATGTCATCCGTACCGAACCTTGGAGCGTAATATCGTTTTAAAATATTCTATGACGTTTCGTTGAAAAACCGACAAACCGTGGAACACTGTGCATTGCGTATCGTCAAGCTTCTTATTTTATCACAAACGCCCGCAAAGAAATTTTCGTTTCGTTATAAGGTAATCATCCGACAAGATGTAGCTGGACAAAATTTCAAACCTAGTAGCATAACATCGTTTTATAAATATTCTATGAAAAATAGACAAAATGTGGAAAACTGCGCGCTGCTTATCGCCTCACCTTATATTTTACAACAAACGCCCGTAACGTAATTTTCGTGTCGTACAAGGTCGTGATACAACAATAAATTGCTGGACAAAATTTCATCCGTGCCCAACCTCGTGGCGTAATATCATTTTGTAAATATTCTATGACGTTTCGTTGAAAAACTGACAAACCGTGGAACACTGCGCGCTGTGTATCGTCAAGCCTCATATTTTATAATAAACACTCGTAATGTCAATTTCATGCAGTTACAAGATCATGATACAACATGATATAGTTAGGTAGAATTTCATCCGTGCCCAACCTCGTAGCGTAACATCGTTCGTTGCGTTGAGAAACTGCCAACTTCTTATTTTGCATTAATAGTTTGTAACGAAGCCACCTGATATTACAAGGCTATAATTCGAAATGACAATGTAGAACCAAATTTCACTCGTAGTGTAACATCGCTTTGAAAGCATACTTAAAGTTGTTGTCAAAAAAAGACAAACTGTGGAACTCAGCGAATTGGGAATCGAGCATGTTCTTGTTCGTGAATATTCTTCACAGACCGTCCACTCTGAGACGCTACGCGGTTGCGTTACGAAGTTATGTTGCAAGCATGTACTAGACTTAGCGTTCGTTTTCCGTGCTTATGTTGGCAAGTATGTTACACGATACAGTTTACACTGATACGCTACGCGGTTGCGGTGCGCTGTTCTGAAGAATTACTTCTGTTCCGTGCTAGAGTAAAGCGGAACGTGCAAACATTTCTACTCCATGGAAGATGTAATAAAACTGTTGTTAAAAATCCCGACGTTCTGGTGTTGGGAATTAAACCCGGGCCTCTATATATAGCGAGCATACATGTCTAATGGGCTAAGTTCTAGCTCCTGCAATCGATGACTTCAGTGTTTTCTGTAGAATTTGGTGTTTAGCCTCTAAGCCAGTTGGGTGTCTGTTTCTCTCACTATCGTTGAAATATAAGGTTAGTGGAAGAAGGTGGCTAACACCACTGAATTTAGAACGTTTTGGAAAGTGATAGAGTGCGGTCAGGCTCCAGCGTATTAAAAGCAATTTATTGAAGTTGAAGACACAGTCCGTGTCACAGAAATGAAGTGCTTGTCCAGATACATAGCATAACACATAGTAGACGATGTCACCGCATAAGTACATTCCAAAAATTCTTTTACCAGCGGCAACTTAGATGTTACCGACGCATGATGTTACTGTATGTGTATGACATCGTGCATCCAGGAAGAACTGTAGCAGCGTTAAGTCAGGTGATCGCGCAGGCTCCTCGAATGGTCCTCGCCGTTCTTTCTGTGGGATCATGTGAAACCGCGAGGATACATTAGCAGGTTTAACAATTTAGACGATTTAAGGCGTCGGATTCGTTGAGAAATGGAAAGTATTAGCCCGGAAATTATAGGGCATACTATACCAATTGTTTACACATGTGCTGATCAATATTAATTGGTGAATGGTGGACAATTTAAAAATGTCCGTTATTAAATAATATTTAGTTAATGAAATACCAACTCTGAATATTGTACATGGATGTCGAAAGATTACTATACAAAAATTCTATATGAAGAAGATTAATTTACAATAATGTCCCTCAAAGTTTCGTTGTTTTGTTTCACTTACAATGTAACAATAGGAGATTAAAGGTAGAACTGCGAAGGGAAGTGATTGATTGATTACGCTGACGTTGTAATTATGGCTCTGATATTAACAATAACGAGAAAAGCACATTAAGAAAGAAACTCAGGAGGACATATAAAACTAATTTAAAGTAATGATACGTAATGGTGTCTTGGGCGGAGGTTCTTTCTTTCGAGCTCTATCCATCGAAATAGAACGTTTTCTTTTTTCTCTCGAATTATTTGACGTAATCCGCAAGAACTTAAAGAGAGCTACAGAAAACTGAAAACAAGTGAGATTACGTAATAAACTTTTAGCGATATTATTTATTCCTTTTTAAAGGACGGATTTTTACAGTTTGATGATCTTTTAAAGTCTCTGAAGTTCAGTCTTACCTGATCTTATCTCTCTTATTTTACAAAAGAGATCGCTTATTCAAATTAAAATGATGTAAGTATCCATGTTTAGTTGGACATTAAATGCCGTTTATAGTATATACGATGCGACAAATAAAACCTTATTTGGAACAGCCTTTTGGACATACCTACTGTGTGTTTGATTATATAAATTGGTGATTGCTGCATCAAAAATCATATTTTACGGTTATATAGCAAACGCCAGTTGACTTAGTATTAAACCACTACACTTCTATGAGTTCTATTTAAAAGTATGTGCACGGAAAAAAATACATATCGTATATTTTTTCAAATATTTTTAAAAGAATTATTCATATAAGATATTAATTGCTCATATCAGATGTACCATACTATTATTACTATTACAGCCCAAGTTAAAATGTTTTAACAAATTTGACCTGCTAGAATTTTAGTAGCACAGTATTTTGATTCAGGGACCTGTGACAAATCGCAAATTAAGAGGGGAATTTTTCGAATTGTCCTTCGTTATCGAGTTATTGATAAAAAAGTTTTATCCCAAGGTCGCTCCAATAAGTTGTATAACATAATTCGATTATGTAGCTATGGCAATGGTAAAACTTTATGAGTCGTTCTGTTACATTGGTAAGTATCATTTTTTAGTTTACTTCTACTTTTTGTGTCGTGGATATGTTGAAAGTATTAGCTGCGCATAATAACAATGCCATTGTTGCGGCTAGGGCATATGCGGAAAGTTTTCAAATCGTCGGCACCCTGGTGCAACAACTATAAGACGTGTAGAATAAGGATTACTGGAAACAGGTTATTTGATCCCTCGAAAAAATCAGGCAGGACGTCAATCTACACTAAGCGATTAAGAACAGTAAGTTCTCGAACTGTTCTGAGGCGGAACCAAGCACAAGCCTTCGAATTGTATAGTTCCATTTCCAAAAAGGTACCATTTAGAGATTATTACGGTCTGCGTCCATTTAAGTCTCAAAAAGTTCAAGTCTGAACCACATTTCATTGAAGATATTCTGTGGAGTGATGAATCCACATTTACTGACGAAGGTGTCATAAATATTCATATTCACTTAGGGCGCATAAGATCTTATCAAAGACAATGGTCAGTAAACATTTGGGTTGTATTATTAATTAATAATGGAATTGGTCTATATATTTCACCTAAGCGACTTAATTCAGCCTTCAAGTTCAGTTCAATGTTTAAATAAATGTATCATTGCCATTGTAGGATGAAGTTCCGTTAATAGTAGTTGAAAACGTCTACGGTGAACCTGTTGTGAAACGTATAGATGTTGTAGATCGTATTCGCGCTGCTGTGGTGCCAATAAATGAAAATATGCTACAAAGGGTTCGTGCTTCCATCACAACTCTTGCGAAAGTTTGCTTTGAAGTAGAAGGCAACCTATTTGAACACATTTTGTGACAACAGATATGGACAATTATTTTGTTTGTTAATATCAATCATCATCATCATTCCCAGCGTTCAAATATTCTATCGCTGGACGTACGCCTCCCCAAGTAATCATAAGGCTAATCGGAAAAATTTCTACTGTTAATTTACGATTTGTTTTAGCTCCCTGGATCAAATCCTAAAAGCAAGGACACTTTGTATTAAAAATTGTGTATTTGATTTTGTTTCTAGCAACGTGCTGCTTATGTAAGATGCTTTTCAGAGATCAAGCGAACTTAATACTATCAACTCAGCTATAATATCATGTTTGGATTCTGAGTAATATCACATATTAGAAAAAGAAACGCTATTTATTATGTGGGACATGGTTTTTCCAACTTGAAATTAATAGATAATAAATTTTATAGTAAATGAAAAGTGTTTATTAATTTCAACCGGAAATTTTTTAGATATTAATTATTTATTTAGCAATTTCACGAAACGTGATTAAGCGTGATAAATACTTTAGCTAAACTGTATAGTAAAATGCTGAAAACAGAATCGAGTGGAGATAGAGGATGTCCAAGAATAGTGCGATTTTCGCGCTGGACGATCAACTGTGGATAATATATTCTGTATAAAACAACTTTTGGAAAAGAGAATGTCTCACAACAATCATAGATTTACAGAAAGCCTATGACAGTGTTCCTCTTAATATGTTGTAGGAAGCTATGGAGAAAGCAGAAATCAGTAAAATATACATTCGAGCTGCATAAAAATTATACATAGGCATGTCAAGTCAGATAAAGTTAGGTTAACAAATCTCCGAAGAATTTAATGTAGCCATAGGGCTCCGACAAGGGAGTTGTATAGCTCCAACATTGTTTGAATTATATCTAAACCAAGCTCTTAAAGAATGGAAAAGAAAATGCCGAACATGGGAATCAGAATAGATAATGATCAACTGTTTACACTCAATTTTGTGGACGACCAGGTTATCGCGGCTGAAGATGGTGATGATATAGACTACATGCTACGGAAACTGGATGACGAATATAAGAACTGGGGATTGACGATAAATACCTCAAAAACTGAATATCTGGTCGTTGGGAGGAGTAGGAGAAGATTTATAGCTAAACCACCAAACAATAAAAAAGACCAATTGTTACAAATATTTGAGCATAAAAATAACAGGAAACGGTAGATGCGATGAAGGAATAAAAAATAGAGTGGAACAAGGCGGAACAGTAATAAATCAACTGAATGGTCTATTGTGGAGTCAGCAATTAACGAATTGTGGGAAATTAAGAAGAGAAATATGTCTGGACTAACGGATATGGAAATGGATTACTGGTAGAGAAGCTGAGGACCTACAACACAGGACAGAGTGCGAAACACATATAAAAGAGAAACAATGGCAAAAGACACAGACATTATGGATACTGTAGAAGCAAAACGACTGAGATGGTATGGCCATGTGCGAAGAATGCCAGCAGGAAGATGGCCAAGTAAATTATGGCTACGGCGTTCAGCAAATAGAAGAAAGAGAGACCGACCCAGAAGGACGTGAAAAGATGAAGTTAGGGAAGCCATGGAGAGCAGAGATCTACAAGAGAAGATTGAAGAAATAGGAATTTATGGCATCTAGGATGCGAGAAGCGGTGACAGCCGCAGTACAACTCGCCTTATGTATATATATATATATATATATATATATATTGCTGTGATATTATAATGGGGGCTTAAATGCTAATTGGGCATAAGTGCCATTTTAAAATTTCATTATGATCGGTTGTGTGTTTAGTAGATAGTATGTAAAAGATGAGGAAAACTCTCAGAATGTTGGATGTAAGGCTGATGTTGCGTGGATTGGTAATATTTAAAAATGCGTTTGACAGCTTGACAGTTTTCCCATCTGTCATAAACCTTGTAATTTCATTCGTTGTCAAGGAAAAGTAAGCTTCTAAATTCGACTAAATAATTGATTATTCACCTACGAATCGCCGTCGGGGTAAGACGTGTTTGCCGGGCCAATATAACCTCTTTCCCCGCCTGTCAACGATTACTAAATTTTAAAATTAGAGATTACTTTTTGTTTTTTGGTTTTTTTTTCTGAATGTCATGAAAATTGTAATATTAAAAAGAGAATAGAGCATCATCAAATGAAATGTGTTTTAATCATCGCTAATGGAAATGGATAAGTACTGCATGTCGGGAAGAGCCAGCAGTCCACGGTAAGCAGAACCAGTCTGGCGGAGATGAGTGCGGTCTGTGTACTGGAGGAGTAGCAGTCCAGGGGTATTTTAGCGTGCCTAACTTTTGCGTAAAGGTTGGTGCAGATAAAACATGAACTAATTTCGGTGACGTTAAAGCATAGTGAGGGTAGTAAAATTTTGCACGTGTTAATTTTATTTTTTGAACGTTTCAACTTTTTAAACGAGTCGACGCCACGAGTGGAGACATTTCTCTAATTTCCTGCGATGACAGTTTTGTGTTCGGGCTAGTTGGCGTTAGTTTTAAACCATGACTTTTATTACAAAGCAATATATATATATTTAGCAATATGAGACAAAATAACTCAAATGCATATGAGTGTCAAACATATGCACATATCATGATTCCCTTAAAATTTTCCTAGTGCCTGCAAGAATTTGTACTTCTAGTTATTTATGCCTGCAACGAAACAGTTTTTAATATGACTCGAGATTTTAGTTTCTAAGTTTTCAGAATGACTTTTCTTGGTGTTAGATTTATAATATGACAGTCACATAGTGTTAACCATTTATCGATAACTGTTTTAAATATGTGTTTCTACCTCAGGAGAAACACGTGGCATGGAAGAGGCCGATGCCCAGCGGAACAAGAAGGCTGTTAATGATCAATGACTTTAAATATATCAACTTCTTACATACGTACTTTTATGTGTACATGTTTTCGTATGTAATATTTGAAACGATTAAATTAAAATATAACAATGATCAATGTTAAAACGCGGAATTCTTAAGTTTATGGTTTTGACGGCGAAAAAATAGTGGTTGACATATTGAATTTTAGGAAACTATAAACCACTCCCGTTTTTAATATAATTGCTAAACTAGAGAACAGTAATATTATAAACACAACCGATACAGACAAAATAAATTTAGATGGTCTTATAGAAAATGCGAAAATTTGTAATATGTGATTTTAATTTCCACTTAACATATATTTGAAGCACGAATATTTTAAATTTCGCGGTCATTATCAATTAGGAAGAAAAACATATCCTGTTTCATTATGTGGTCTAGAATTTTGATTACAATTTCTAAACGTACTACAAATATAAAATTTGGAATATGTGATTTTACGTTATACTTAACTCGTATGTAAAATACTAATATTACAATTTCACGACCATTTTCAGTTTCAAAATTCACTACATTTTTCACTCTGTGGCCTAGGATTTTTAAAACAATTGCTAAACTTATGAAAGCTGATTATAACCAAAAATATGTAAAAGTACTACAAATAGAAAATTGGAAAATTTGTAATATGTGATTTTAAATTCTACCTAACTTCTTTGTAAAATGCTGATATTATAAATTTCATGACCAATTTCGACTGCAACAAACCTCTTCTGTTTCATTGTGTGGTTTTGGATTTTTAATACAGTTGCGAAACTTGAAAAGTGATATTATAAAAATAACTGATACATACATACAAAAATCAAATCCGAAAGTATTACAAATAGAAAATTTTAAAATTTGTAATATGTGATTTTAAAATCTACCTAACTTGTATGTAAAATGCTGATATTATATACACAGTTACTAAACTAATGAGAGGTGATATTATGAAAACAAATGATATAGAAAAAGAAATCTCCAAATACTACAAATATAAAATTTGGAAAATTTGTAATATGTGATTTTACGTTATACTTAACGCGTATATAAAATACTAATATTACAATTTCACGACCATTTTCAATTTCAAAATCCACTTAATTTTTCACTATACAATTGCTAAACTTATGAAAGCTGATATAATCAAAAAAATGTAAAAGCACTACATATAGAAAATTCGAAAATTTGTAATATGTGATTTTAAATTCTACTGAATTTGAAATTCCACAATCATTTTCAATTCCAAAAAACAACTAGCGTTTTTACCACGTGTTGCAGATTTCTTCATACAGCTGCTAAACTAATGAAAGGTGATATTTTAAAAACAACTGATAGAAAAAAAGGAAATCTAAAAATACAACAAATATAAAAATTTGGAAAATTTGTAATATGTGATTTTACATTGCACTTAACTTGTGTGTAAAATACTGATATTGCAATTTCACGGCAATTTTTAATTTTAAAATCCACTTCTGTTTCCACTATGTAGTCTTCTTCTTCGAGTGCTATATCTCTTACGAGACGTAGCGATCTTCTCTCCTATGCCTATGTTGTGCGTTTAAAGTGCCACAGACATAGAGAACCTACAGCTTAACGTTGGCTCTGAACCACGGAAAGTGTAAGAACTTCTACTCCAGAGAAGATTTAGTAGGCAGAATACCTCGCTGG